>CM062805.1:215852291-216099978 GCA_031772625.1 Pinus tabuliformis
CCTTAACCCAATGACCAATCCATATCATGATCTGGTTGACCAAATCATATGAAACAAACAATTTATTTTCAAAATGATAAGCATCATAAGGATGGAATTAAAAATTATAAATGAAAGACACATACCCTGTCCTCTTCTCAAGTAGACGTGGAACCATCTAAGCTTCTTCAAAGGATTTATCAATGATGTCACATTCAATACTTTTAATAGATACTATATTTTAAATGATTCCTAGTACACATGCACCTTCACAAGGGTCAGGGCATACACGTCCAGTGAATTCAGGAAAAATATTTGTTTCCAACAGCTAGTCAAATGCTTCTTGCTAATGCCCTTGGTGCACTAATTCATTCCACTGAGATATTTTGTTCCCAAGAGGACATATACTATTATCCTTCATGCAGGAAAAGGTTTCACATGTTCAAAATATAGACAAGTGTATAATCTAGCAAAAAATAAAAGATACAGGAAAAAGGAATGTAATTAAGAAGCTTTGCATTATAAAAAAGGAAAACACTAAGAAAATGAATATAACATATGAAGTTTTGAACTGTATGAAGGCTGACTAATATGGATGTCTTAGTAAATGTCTACAATATTACAAAGAAAAGGCTTCAGATAGAAACAAGAACAATATTTTTTTGTTGCAATGGTTCTCACATATAAAAACCAATTATTATTTTTCATATCCTTCCAAATGGATTATTTCATACTACATAACTAGAATTTGGTCCCTTCTCAGGTGAGACTGAGTGGAAGAGCACACTACAAATGAAAACTACAACATATTGCAAATATATGCATTCAGGAAAATGACACAATTAACACAAATGTCTAATCGGCTTAATTGTCATGTCTTTATAAATGGTAAAAATGAATGCCACAATAATTGAAAGAAAGTATTAACGTATAGAATGTAGAAATGTCCCAATTAATACAAAGTACTGTAGGTTGTTACTTTATGAAAAAGAACCTACATTAAGCATGCAAATTGTTCAAAGCTAAATATGATGTCAAATATAGATTTGATTGTTCAAATCCTACAATTAATAGAGAGGACATCTTTCACAACTAGGTTTTCTCTCTCAAGTTATCCATTCTTAGGGGTAGTCATGACTTCCCTAAGGATGGGTGGCTCCCTCTCCTCCTTTGATCCAACCTTTGAGGCAACCACAAAAGCTTTCAAATATCTTGTGGCAACTTCTTTCTCAAAATCGCCAGAGCCATAAGATCAACCAAATGACATTTTATTAAGTAATGGAATAAGTGCTTAAACTCATTCCATCAATGCAAGGAGAAAGGAACTTCCTTTCTACCTCTAAAATGTGTTCTTCAAAATATAGATTCAATTATCAATTACAAACCCCAAAGTTACATGATGACATCACCCATTGTCACCTTGGTGATCATCCTTCTCACATAAGGCTAGCTCTCCTCCAACATAAGGGAGGAATCCATGATACGCCTATAGACATGTCCTTCGAATGCCCAAAAAACATATTTGCAAAATGATATTATTTTTGTCTTTTAAGATGTGAAATGGAAAGTTAGGCAAGACGTAGTGCCTGGTCCCTGGGCTATATAGGCTCTAAGCAACAAATAAAACTTTAAAATTGATGAATAAGATGTGATTCATGACAAAACATCCAAACAAAAAGTGTAATCACTCAAGAATAGATCCAATAGATATGTAATGATATTATCTCCTAATAGATGGATTATTTGAAGACAGTGTGCTCCCAAAAATTGATCTCTTTTAATTCACATAGTTGAAAATTCCCTTTAAGGTGCGTGTTGTAGTGAGCTATCTCAAACCAAATCTAGTGGGATCCCACTTTGAATGAACCAAGGGGAATCCTAAGGTTGCGCATCCAATATCTATTATTATATATAGGCCTAAAAATACGAGTCACTTACTACATTTTTTTCTTAGGGACTTGGGATGCAACAATTTTTTTGAGCGTGCTCTACTCCCACATAGAAATTTTTAATCTCTATGAGAGAACCCCTCCTTCAGTTCCCGGGGCCTCCTACTCTTAGGGCTTCAACCCTCACCTGGTTCATGATGAATCTAGTGGACCCCCCTCCTGAGGGTTCTTTGATCCCTAACTCATCTGCAGGAACTTCAACACAGTTGGGAGAAAATGCGAAAACCTTCACTTCACTGCTCTCCTCATTGGGACCGTCTCGTCCCAAATCATCCATATCAAAGTTTGTTAAGAAGATTGATGAAATTATTGAAATAATCCTTCCTCCTACTGTTCCTCGCTAGGTAGCTTTGTATCTCTCTGAGCGACATTTGGTGGGATAGTTCACTGGTCTCTGGCCCTCTCCCCATTCAATCCTCAAATGGGTAGAAAGAAATTGGGCCTCATTTATCATGGGAATAATCTCCATCAGATTCTGTAGAAGAGGATACTTTACTTTCCACTTTGAAATGAAAGAGGAAAAAGACTTAATCTTTAGAAATGGGCCTTATTTCATGGATTCAAGAGGGCTTTATCTCAATAGATGGACTCCAGACATCGATCTAGAGCTAGATGTGCCAAATGCAGTGCCAGTATGGGTGAGACTCCCTCATCTTCCTCTTCATTTTTGGGTAGATGAATCTGTTAATGTAATAGGGAATGTTGTGGGGTAATATATATACAAAAGTGAGCCAAAGGAAAACATGCTTGCCTATGCAAGAATATGTGTTGAAGTAGATATAGGGAAAGGACTTCTAGAAGCAGTCAAGATCAAAGTGGATAGCTGGGTTCAATGTAAGCTATGTCATGAATATGGTCATTTTGTAAATAGATGTACTAAAAATAAGGAAACAGAAGATATAGAAAACCAAGAACCAAAATGGGAGTAGGTCAAGAAGAAAAAGTCAACATCCAAACCCAAAACCTCTTTCGTTTCCAATCTACCTCCATCTTCAACTCCCTTCCCCACTTCCTTGTCCCTCCCTCCTTCTCCCCCCCATACTTCCTTTCTAGGCATATTTCATCTCAATACCCCCCCTCTCCCTCATCTCCCCTCCCTTTGTCTTCTATCACTCCCCCCTTATCGGATCTATTGGTCTCTAATCCCTTTGGCTCACTTGTGGACCATGACCTGCTTCCCACCCCTCTTTCCTCACCCCCCCTTCTTTGCCTCCTCTCTAATCCCTCCCCTTCCTCGCCTATCCCCTCCCAAATCCCTCACCCCTCCTCCTTCGATCGCATAATCACTTGCACCCTTTCCAAAGAGCTCCTATCCTCTCATGACTGCCCTAAAAAGGTAGGCACAAAAACTAACATAGAAATAAGAGATGAAGCAACAAAAAAAGAAATGGCTTTGGGTATCCAACAACCTATGGAGACTTTCCTCAAAAAAAATAAGGAGAAAATTTCCCACCCTAACAGAGGGAAAGGACCCTTAACCCTTAACATCAATTGATAATGATTATAGTCTCCTTGAATTATAGAGGAATGGGAAGTATGCCAAAAATTAAGGCAATGAAAGATATCATAACTTTAGAGAAACATAATATCCTTATGCTCTAGGAGACAAAGGAAAATGAGAAGGAAATGAAAAAATGATACAAAAAACCAAAAATTATCAAGGAACCTCAATACTAGCGACTGGAGCCTATGGAGGAATATGCACACTATGGAAAACTGAAAATTGGGAGCTCATTCAGCAAAAAAAAGAGTTGCATTGGATAAAAATAGAAATGGAAAAAAAAAATACAAAAGAGAAGTATTGCATTATAAATATTTATGCCCCAAACCATTACAGGGATAAGGAAGTCTGCTGGTCCACCCTAAAAAATCATCTTATGCAGGACCAAAATAGAGGCATAATCATAGGAGGAGATCTCAATTTGGTATTGAACGCAGAGGAAAAATTCGGGGGAAAATACAATGTTGACCCTTATAGGGAAATGTTAGAATCTATTATTGAAGCATGTAAATTAATGGACATGCCACCTAGCAAAGGAAATCACACATGGAGCAGCAAAAGAATTGGGAAAAATAACATCAAGGAAAGATTGGACAGATTCCTAATACAAGACAAAGTTGCTAGTGAGTTCAGTGAGATAAAATCCAAAATCATCCACAATATAACATCAGATCACAAACCAGTGGCTATCAACCTTGAGAAATTATAAAATCTTGGACCAATTCCTTTCAGATTCAGCTCCACATGTAACGACAGATAAGAAGTAGAAAAAAACCATAACTAAAGTGTGGACAAAACCAACTAATGGCCCTCCTAGCTAATTGTGGCAAACTAAACTAAAAGCCCTGAGGAGCAAGCTAAACATTTGACAAGGATCAACAACACATAAATACAAAAGAGAAAGTCAGAAATAACAAAAAAAATATATAGAATTCAAATGCAAAAGGAGAAGCAAGAGGAAACGTAGGAGAGTATATGGCATGAAAAACAAGCATATTGGGAGATGTATAGACAAAATAGAAAGGAAGAAGAAGAGTGGCGGATAAAATCATGATATCTATGGCTCAAAGCAAGAGACAAGAACACATCTTTCTTTCATAATATGGTCAGGATAAGAAGAAACCAAAATCAAATAGACAACATAAAAGATAACGAAGGAAAAGTAGTCAAAGGACAAGAGTAAATAAAGAAGAAGGTTTACGGATACTATAAAAATCTATTATCAACCCCAGAATCAAATAATGAGTATGAAGAATACCTTCAGCATATACCCAGGAAAATCAGTGAAGCACAAAACAATGAGCTCACAATAATTGTAGAAATTCCCACTGTAGATCAACAGATTATGCAATATACTAAAGCAAAATACAAGATCTACTTTTACAACAAACTTGTGGAAGCATAATTGAATATGAGCAAGATCAAATAGAACACATATAACTGAGAATGAGAAATCAATCACACATGAACACATAAGAATACTCTGGGTAAAGCCTCAGCTAGAAACCCCGATCTCTGTATTATCATACAAGTGGAAATATGTCTGGATTACACAAAGCTTTAGCTCACAAGCTATCCAGCTCTCAGTACAATCCCTCTATTGCTCATAGACAGTCAAAGGCTTCTCACAAACCTTCTCCTCTACCCTCCAAGCCTCCTATTTCCTTGCATAGTTTTTCCTGGGTCTAGTGCTTCCACTTGTGTGAATTCCCACCTCACACTGCTCACTTGGCTCAGTAGTAATTGCGCAATCCTGAAGGAGATAATTCCTTCTGCATGGATGAGTTTCCTATATAGGAAAAATCCTCCAGCTGATAGTACATTGTCCCTTCCTCTGATCTCAACTGGGTCTCTGACTGAACTGACATGCATGAGTTATTTATGAGAGAATATTCAGGTATCTGAAGTACAACAGTTACATGCATGCATGCATTAACTAACTGAACTCACAATTAGTTCCTCCAACTTTTTGGCACTAATTTAACTGGACTTAACTAAGTTAACTGAGCTAACTAACTACAACTCAAATACAACTCATCCTTATCTCCTTAATTGAGGGATAACTTCCTCAATCAATGGAGAAACTATTGCATGTCATCACATAAACTTCATGTTTGATTTCCTACAACTAATTAACTCAAGATGAATTAATTAATTATTTTACAAATAGCTGCTAAGATCAAATTCAAATTTTACTTCTTAATTTTAGTTTAGGGACTAACTAAAATTGGAATCTATCTCGAAATACTATTTATAACAATGTTATTTTTAGAATTTCCATTTTTTATTCCTTGTTGCTATGTCCAACACTGGTACCTCAAATGCTATTTATAGAAATTCTATTTTTAGCATTTCTTGTTTCTACTTCCAACACTCCCTCTCAATAAGAAAGGCATTCAACTCGAACCTGATTCTGAACCTTTGGAATGTTCTGCATGTAACACTTCTCCCAAGTGTTGTTGCTCCAGCAACTCTAGAAACAAAAAAATCCCCCAACTGACCTCCCTGTTGGGCTAGAAACACCCTCTGATGCTGGAGCTCCCTCTACCACTTATAAGTTCTTCTTTTGTGACCTCTGAGCTGCTGCAACACTCCATTCATCTCACACCGTTGCACACTTCTTTGTGCCATCCCGCACTGGTGCAACACTCTTGTGCCTCTCGCATTGTTGCAGCCTACTAGCTCTACGCTGTCTTGGGATTCCTGCATTGTAGCTCTCTCTGCCGCTCTATCCGCATCTACCTCTACCCACTCATCCAATCTTGCTACTCCTCGTTGGGGCTCCCATAGCAAGGTCTAATCAAGGAGGTTGGGTACCTCAATGGTCCTGCCCCTATTCCAGCCTTCTTGGGACTATCACTCCACATCACCCCACCTCCTACCTGGAGGTATGGATGCATGTGATCTGTCTGCCCACTTGGCTCAAAATCTCCCCCTACTGGAGGTCTCTACATGAGTGGATTCCTCCACTCGATCTCCTCTCGGCTTCTCCAGTTGTGGATACTCCACAATGTCTTGAAGATGCTTCACCAATTATGGCTCCTCCACAATTGTCTGAGACTTCTTCTGGCGCTGCATGTTGAGAGGTAATGTACTCTCTCTCTCAACCACCAAGTCTCCATCAGTTTCCTTGCTCCTCAAGGCTTTGTATGCATCCTGAACCTCAAGAGCATATAGGTTCTTGACTCGTGAACCGATCTGCTTCACCTGTCTCATGGTGATGTGTCAAAGGAAAACCTTTCCCTTACTGAAGACTACATCATATCCTTTGTCTTCCAGCATTGCGATCGACACCAAATTTTTCCTAAGTCCTGGTACATACTTGACATCGGTCAGGGTAATGTGAGCTCCATGCTCCCTCTAAAAAAAAATTGTGCCTACACCTAAGACACTATACTTTTCATCATTACCCATCGCTATGAGTATCTAGAGATCTTTCTCCTCCAAGGTACTGAACAAATTCTTGTTGCTGGTCATGTGGAATGAAGCTCCACTATCAAGAAACCAACCACATCTCACCATGGATGAAACCATGCATGTGAAGAGGGTGAAATCCAACTTGAACTGTGAAGCCAATGCCTCACCTTGAGATCCTTCCTTGGATATCATCTTGGATTTCTTCAATGGACAATTTGTAGCAAAATGGCCCACCTCATGACAATGAAAGCATCACACTTTCGATTTGTTAAACTTCTTCCCACAATGGAAAGAACTGAATTTGGGATGAGAAATCTTCTCCTTCCCTTTCTTTTCCTTACTCGCTAAGGCACAATTTCCTTCATCCTGCTTGGATGAAGAAGATCCATCTCTGGTGCTTCTTCGTATCTCCTCCTGCATCAGATTCAACCAAAGTCGTTCCCAATCTGGCAATTTCTCTCTTTCGTTTACCGAGTCTTGGTAGCTATGCCAGCTCTTAGGAAGACCGAGGAGAGCTAGACTCACCATGTCGTCATTGGCTATCGTGATCCCTACACTTTCAAGCTCATCCCTACAGGTGGTGAGCTTGCTTAGATATGTAGAGATCGTGTCACCCTTTTCAAACTTGATTTTCTAAAGCTTGTCTTTCAACGCCAGCTTCCTTTGATCACTACTATTCTGATATAGATCTTTCAATGTTTTCCACATCGAAAATGATGTCTCCTTCCCATGGAGACTTGAGACTATGTGGTCTCGAACTCCCTCCAGAAGGATTCTCCTTGCTCTAGCCACACATTTCTTCCATTCTGCCAATTGCGTAGCATTAGCTGCTATCGACTTGGGGACTTATTGATCAATGAAGTCCTTTACACTGTTATCCTCTAATACTGCTTCCATGCGATCCTTCGAGGCTATATAATTCGCGCTGCCATCAAGGGCATACTCGAGTCTTAAACCGTTGAATGCCATTGGTGAAATTGAGATGTGATAAGAACTCGATTTCTATATTTAGGAACTTCAAACTTTGAACTTCTCCCTTCTTGTATATTTTTCTTCGTCTTGATCACCTTTGCTCTAATACCATGTAGAAATTTCCACTATAGATCAACATATTATGTAATATATTAAAGCAAAATACAAGATCTACTTCTACAACAAACTTGCGGAAGCTTAATTGAATATGAGCAAGATCAAATAGAACACATATCAGTGAGAATGAGAAATCAATCACACATGAACATAGAAGAATACTCTGGGGAAAGCCTCAACTAAAAACCCCGATCTCTGTATTATCATACAAGTGGAAATATGTCCGGATTACACAAAGCTTTAGCTCACAAGCTATCCATCTCTCAGTACAATCCCTCTGCTACTCATAGATAGTCAAAGGCTTCTCACAAACCTTCTCCTCTGCCCTCCAAGCCTCCTATTTCCTTGCGCAGTTTTTCCTGGGGTCCAGTTCTTCCACTTGTGTGAATTCCCACCTCACACTGCTCACTTGGATCAGTAGTAACTGTGCAATCCCGAAGGAGATAATTCCTTATGCATGGATGAGTTTCCTATATAGGAAAAATCCTCCAACTAATAGTACATTGTCCCTTCCTCTGATCTCAACCGGGTCTCTAACTGAACTGATGTGCATGAGTTATTTATGAGAGAATATTCAGTTATCTAAAGTGCAATAGTTGCATGCATGCATGCATTAACTAACTAAACTTACAATTAGTTCTTCCAACTGTTTGGAACTAATTTAACTGGAGTTAACTTAGTTAGCTGAGCTAACTAATTACAACTCAAGTACAACTCATCCTTATCTCCTTAATTAAGGGATAACTTCCTCAATCAATGGAGAAACTGTTGCATGTCTTCAAATAGAATTCATGTTTGATTTACTACAACTAATTAACTCAAGATGAATTAATTATTTATTTTACAAACAACTGCTAAGATCCAATTCGAATTTTACTTCTCAATTTTAGTTCAGGACCAACTAAAACTGGAATCTATCCTGAAATACTATTTATAGCAATATTATTTGTAGCATTTCAATTTTTCATTCCTTGTTGCTATGTCCAACACCTGAAATGCTATTTATAGCAATGCTATTTTTGGCATTTCTTGTTGTTATTTCCAACAATAACAATTGAAGAAAAGGAAGTAGCATATGTTGTTTGGGATTTACATCCGGATAAGGCTCTTGGCCCGGATGGGTTCCCTATTTCCTTCTATAAAAACAACTAGACCATTATTAAAAAATATTTGATAAGAATGATAAGAAATGTTTTTGGGAAATTCAAGATTGGAGGATTCACAAACTTTTCCTTCCTGGCTCTTGTTCCAAAAGAGTCAAATGCTAACTCCTTTAGTAGATTCAGGCCTATCTCTCTGTGTAACTCCTACAAAATCACAACAAAAATCCTGGCAAACAGAATAAAAGTATTGCTTCCAGAAATGATATTAGAAAACCAAGGAGGATTTGTCCCTAAAAGACAAATTCTGGACAACATTCTAATAGTGCAAGAAGCTTTGCACTCTAGTCTAATGAAAAAAGAAAAAGGAATGATTGTCAAGTTGGATATGGCTAATGCTTTTGTTAGGGTCAACCTTGGCTTTCTCGCGGCTTTCATACAGGTATTTGGTTTTTCCAAAATGGCAATAGATGTAATAAAATCATGTATTTTGGGCCCTTGGATTGCCCCATTGATCAATGGGAGACCAAGTGAATATTTTTAGAGCTCAAGAGGGCTACGTCAAGGTTTTCCTCTTTCTCCTTTATTATACAATATAGTGGCGGACTCCTTGAGAAGATGTCTTGAGAAATGCAGACAAGATAGGAATATCATAGGACTCTCAATCTCTCCCGAAGTAAAAAGTATAAACCACTCCCTATTTGCAGATGACACTTTGATTATGGGAGGGGCATCCTACATAATGGCAAGAAGAATAAAAAAGGTACTAAATAGTTTTATGGAAGCCTTCGGGGGGATTTTAAATAATCATAAATGCAGAATATATGAGTGGAACACTTATTCTCGCACCCTCCAAAAAAATATCAGAAATTTGGGAAATTCTATTTCAAGAGAAGTGGAGCCACTTCCAATATCTTGGACTTCTGATCTCAAAAGAAAATTTGAAGACCAGAATATGGAATAAGTACATTGAGAAAATGAAACAAAAAGTGTAGAATTGGGGCATGATCTGGCTCAATATGGTAGGAAGGGTGGTATTAATAAAGGCCCTACTCACAACCCTCCCAATCTATCAGTATGATGATACACTAGCCCCGACAAGTATACATAAACAAATTGAGCTTGTAATCAGGGGGTTCCTATCGAAAGGAGGTAAATTGGAAACAAAGAAGCACAACCTTGTGAAATGGGATGAAATAACTCAACCCTATGAGAAAGGTGAGTTGAAAATAAGACTACCAGGAATAATGAACTTGGCTCTAGGAGCAAAAATAACATGGAGACTAATAACAGGAGAGAGTAGCTGGTGGAAGAAAATCCTAGAATCAAAATACATGAACCACAATAGAAACCTCTTATTGAGAAAAGGTTATCCAATCAGGCCTTGCTCCCAGGTATGGAATATGATAAAAAAAACCATTGTCCTCATTAAAGAAAATTCTTCTAAGATACCTGGTAATGGTAAATCCATAAAAATATGGAAGGATAAAATAATGGGAAATCAACCCATAACCTGCCAAGAAAATCTACAAGATCTAAGAAGATGGATGAAAACAAAAGGAATCTATACACTAGATGATATATCTCTTTGGAGAGAGGGATAATGGAGGGATTGGAGGATCCCCATCCTCCCTCATGACCTTGTCCCTCAGTGGAAGTCCCTAATCTCATACCTTAATGGGGTTGCTTTGCTAAGTATAGATTCAAAAGATTCCTTTCATTGGGATCTTGACAGAGGAGGATTTTCTGTCAAATCGAGATATGCCACTTTACATCAACAAGAAAATCGAGACTAGGGATTCAAGAGGGCAGCATGGAAAATTGAAACACTGCCAAAAATCCATGTATTCATGTGGATGCTGCTCAAAGGAAAAATATTGACCACTGATAATATTAAAAATAAAAGATATGAAGGGCCATCGCATTATGCTATGTGTCATGGAAGTGAAGAAAATATCAAATATATTTTTGTGGAATGCCCCTTCGCCAGGGATTGCTGGAAAGGGCTTGCCAATCCCTTGGAGGTTAGCATCCAAAATTGGATACCTTACCATGAGCTTCTATCAACTCGGGGAAAAATATATCCATATTCCTTAAAAAAAAAAGAAACAATAAAAAGATATTGGTTGAGTTTGCCTTCATTTATGTGTTGGAAAATTTGGATAGCAAGAAATCGGAGGATCTTTAAATACCACACTCCAAATCTTAGAACAATCCTTGCCAAAAGTTGGAGCATGTCATCTAAGTTCATCAACTCTAAAGGAGTTAAATAAATAGATGTCCAACATCTGTAGCATGAGGAAAAAGTCTGGGTTGAATTCGTGATGAGCAAGCAACAAAAAATTCACATTAGAAAATTTCCTAATAAAATGCAGAATTGGAAAATAAGAATCAAATAAGAGGAGTTGAAAACATGGACATAAAATTTAAATAGGCCCTGTTTACTATTTTATGGTGCTTCAAAGTCCAATCCAGGCAAGGCTAGAGTGGGAGGTATCCTTTTTGACCCAGGAGGGAAAAATAATATTACTTTTGAATGGGGATTAGGAGAACTATCCAATAATAGAGTAGAAGCATATGGCCTCCTGTTAGGAACGTAATCCTAAGACAGTGCTATATAAAGAATATGGTCATAATGGGGGACTCTTCAATAATAATCCATTCGATGTTGGAAAGAAGAAGCCTAAAAAACAAGGCCTTGAGACAAATAACAAAAAGGGTGGAAAAAACTTGTTGTTTCTAGGTGAAGTCACCTTCAAGCATATTCTTAGAGAAAATAACCATACCATTGACATGTAGGTGAATCTGGTTGTCAACTGTCCTATGGGAGAATCTAGAATTAATAATGAAATTGCTCAGAAACCGATTCCATAGGAATTCCCACCACAATGTGCAGAGAATAGCAATCAAAGAGGGAACTTCAAGTTGGGCAACAGTCACTTCGGCTGTTGGGTCCCTATAATACTAGTGATTACCCCATTACTATTGTAGTTGCATCCCTTATTAATATTGTTGTGCCCCTATTATCCCCATATTGTTATTATTGTGCCCCATAGAATCCCTCTATTGTTATTTTTGTGGCTTTATATTATTATTTTTAGGTCGGCTGGGTTATATTGTGACTCCTTAGACTCCTATATATAGAAAGGAGGTTTTGTCATTTGAATCATCAAAGAATTATTCATTTATGTAATGTAAAGGAGGTTTCCCCTCGAAGAGGCTGAATTCTAAGGCGTTGATCTATCTTTTCTATCTTTTCTTGAGCTGGTTTCATAACATTTGGTATCAGAGCTTTGGATTCTAGGGTTTCGCTGCTCCAAATAGGTCATCGTGTAATTTTCGCTATAACATTTTTTTTGCGACGTTTCAGAAGATAAAACAAAAACCCATTTTAGAAGACATCGTGCTGAACCTCAGATATGAATTTTAGAGCTTTTCGCACTACATTTACGGAGATATGATCTGAGGAAGTTGGTCTTTTTGCAGACTTCGGAATTACATTCCAAATAGGTGACCTGGGGAAAATCGTCATAACTTTCTCTCTGAGCATCGGATTGAAATTTCGTAAGAAGTTATAGAAAGAGGACAGACTTTTTTTTCTTTTAGATATTTTTTAGAGCCAAAGGTTGAAACAGTGACTCGTGGCACGTCGTACAAGTTCGCTCTACTGAACTAGTCTATAATCAAGTCACTGTGGGAGATTTTGCATAACTCTTTCTTGGAGAATCCAATTTGGGTCAGACTGGTGGCATTGGAAAGAGGACACAGAGGGCTACTACAAGTCACAATTTTAGAACTAGATGATCATAAAATACAGAGATACATCAGAGGCAATATTGAGCTCCTACAAAGTGAAACAAGGTGTGTAGAAATTTTTAAATTTTTGCTTAAGCTTGGTTTGAAAATTTATTTTGAAGGAATTCAAAGGGCATAGTAGAGCATTATTATCGGTAACTGATGCCCCGAGGAAAGAAAATGCAAACACCTAGTAAGCAACCTGAAAGCTCTAGCATGACTCATGAAGAAGAGGAAGAAATGCTACATGATATATCAAAATTACAAGAACAAGTGCAACAAATGTCACTCTCACAAAAACTAACAGAAGCTAAGATAAATGGTGTGGAGTATAAGATAAAGGGCATGGAAGCTAAGATGGATGATTTGAAGATAGATTTGAAGACAGACATGGCAGATTTGAAGACAGATTTGAAGACAGACATGCAGATTTGAAGACAGATTTGACAAATTTTCTACAAGAAATACTTACTAATGGTGAAAGGGTAGTAAAGGAAACTCATGATGAGAACAAAAGAAATGTTAATCATGATTTCATAGACTCTAATGTTGGATCGAAGACCCACCATATTCCAAAAATCGATATGAGGAAGTTTGATGGCAAGGATCCCGCAACATGGATATTACAGATGGAGCAATTTTTCGATCTCAATAATGTGCAAAACACACAAAAGGTACGTATTGCAACTTTATATTTGGAACCAAATCAGTTTGTATGGTATCAATGGCTTTCTCTCGTAAACAAATTATCACTTGGGCAATTTTTACGGAAGAATTGATAGCACATTATGAGGATACAAAAAGCAACACTTTTTTTAGCCAATTGATAAGTCTCAAACAAAAGGGTTCAATAATGGAGCACATTGAGGAGTTCCAAAAATTGAACATAAGGGTAAAAAATATTCCAGAGGAGCATAGGATTGATGTGTTCATAGGGTCTTTAAAGGATAATATCCAACATGATGTTCGCCTTTGGGAACCTGATTCATTAGAGAAGGCATTCAGGTTAGCAAGAAAAATGGAAAGCAAAATTATGGCAACCAGGAAGCATACCACTCACAACTATAAAGATGGAAGTGTTGTTGCCCCTAGTCTTCCACAACCTATAAGGTTGACACCACAACAATTGGAAGAAAAAAGAGCAAAAGGGCTTTGTTACAGTTGTGATAGCAAATACACTAAAGGTCATAAGTGTGCTGAGAAGAAATTATTCTACATAGATTGTGAAGAGGAAGAAGAAAAGGAGCAAGAAAGGTCAAAAGAAGAGGATATACTCCAGGAACAAAGCCTAGATAAAGAAGAAATGAATCCGACCATATCTTGTAATGCATTGGCGGGAATTACCACTCCTCAAACCATCAAGATAGAAGGACAAATCAAGAAGAAAAAGGTAATAGTGTTGATTGATTCAGGAAGCACCCACAATTTTATTCATTGTAAGGTAGCAAAAGAATTGAATTGCTTCCTATATCCAGCACCAGAGTGTCAAGTGATGATTGCAAATGGAGGAACAATAAATTGCTCTGGAAAGTGCCATAATATCAAGCTATCCATGGGAGAATATGTATTGACTAGCCCAATGCTTTCCATTCCAATGGGAGGTGCTGATGTTGTACTAGGAGTCCAATGGCTACAATCCTTGGGTACAATAGCTTTTAATTTTCAAGAACTTTTCATGAAATTTTCTGTGGAAGGAAAGGAAGTTGAATTAAGGGGTATTGCAGGGAAACCGGAAAGATAATCAGCTCTAATGGTATGACAAAGCTTCTAAAAAAGGAACAAAGAGGTGTAATTGCACAATTATGTTCGCTAGATGTTTCCACATTGGAATCATCTATTTCTCCAGATCTCCAAAAAGTCTTGGACAATCATTCCAAGGTATTTGAGACTCCCAAAGGTCTCCCACCTATTCGTGATCATGATCATGCTATTCATCTGATTCCAGGAAGTGTTCCTCCAAACATCAGGCCGTACAGATATCCCTATGCCCAAAAGAGTGAAATTGAACGTATGGTTGCAGAAATGCTAGAGGCTGGTATAATTCAACCGAGTCAAAGTTCTTTCTCTGCTCCAGTAGTATTGGTGCACAAGAAGGATGGATCATGGCGCATGTGTCCAGATTATAGGGAGCTCAACAAGCTCACTATTAAAGATAAGTTTCCCATTCCTGTCATTGATGAATTACTGGATGAATTGCATGGATCAATTTACTTCACCAAGTTGGATCTTCGTTCAGGATATCATCAAATCAGAATGAAGATTGAAGACATTCCAAAAACAACATTTAGAACTCATGAGGGTCATTATGAATTTTTGGTCATGCCTTTTGGCCTTACCAATGCACCTTCAACATTTCAAGGTTTGATGAATTCAATTTTCAAACCATTCCTTAGAAAATTTGTGTTAGTATTTTTTGATGATATACTAATCTACAGCAAGTCTTGGAAGGATCATGTTGAACATGTTGACAGGGTGCTACAACTATTGGAGGAGAAACAATTATATGCAAAAAGATCCAAATGTTTCTTTGGAGTCCAAGAGGTGGAATATCTGGGTCATATTGTATCTCATGAAGGAGTTAAGGTAGACCCTAGCAAAATTAAAGCCATTAAGGAATGGAAAATCCCCACATCCATAAAGCATCTGCGAGGATTTCTGGGTTGACAGGGTATTATCGCAAGTTTGTTAAGAATTATGGGAGAATAGCAGCACCTCTAACAACATTATTGAAGAAAGATTCATTTTCATGGACTCCAGAAGCAACAAAGGCCTTTGAACATCTTAAAGAGGCAATGTGCCAAGCACCGGTCTTAGCTACACCGGACTTCACAAAAACCTTTATTGTGGAATGTGATGCTTCAGGAAATGGAATTGGTGCTGTTTTAATGCAAGATGAAAGACCCATTGCTTTTGAAAGTCGTCCAATCAAGGGAAAGTTTTTACACAAAGCTATTTATGAGAAGGAAATGTTGGCAATACTCCATGCACTTAAGAAATGGCGACCCTACCTAATGGGAAGACACTTCAAGGTAAAAACGGATCATGATAGCCTTAAATACTTTTTAGAACAAAGATTATCCTCTGAAGAGCAACAAAAGTGGGTCACAAAGATGTTGGGTTATGACTTTGAAATCATCTACAAAAAAGGGAAGCAAAATGTGGTGGCAGATGCACTCTCAAGAAAGGATGAGGATGTGGAAGCATTGTTGTGTGCCATTTCTATTATCCAACCAGATTGGATAAACGAAGCAAGGGAGGAATGGAAGAATGACGAAGAAGTGTGGGCACTTATTCGAAAGTTACAACAAGATTCCAGTATGTCTGATACATTTAGCTGGAAAAATGATTCGTTATGGTACAAAGATCGCTTATACCTCTGTAAGAATTCCCAGCTAAAACAAAAGATTCTTATGGAATTGCACACTTCTCCCTTAGGAGGGCACTCAGGATTTTTAAAAACTTACCACAGGGTTAAGAAGGAATTTTTTTGGGATGGCCTTAAATCAGATATTCAAAAGTTTGTGGCGGAATGTTTGGTTTGCCAACAAAATAAAGTTGAAACAATTAAGACACCGGGTCTATTACAACCTTTATCCATTCCAAGCCAACGTTGGGAGGAGGTTTCAATGGATTTTATCACAGGTTTACCCAAGTCTGAGGGAAAGAGTGTCATCATGGTGGTAGTTGACAGACTTACCAAGTATGCACACTTTTGTGCATTATCACATCCATTTAAAGCCAGTACAGTTTCTACTGCATTTATGGAAACAATTCAAAAGCTACATGGAAACCCAAAGATTATTGTAAGTGACAGAGATCCCATTTTCACTGGAAATTTTTGGACAGAATTATTTTCTTGTCTTGGTACTCAGTTAGCTCATAGCTCATCTTATCATCCTCAATCTGATGGGCAAACTGAGATAGTAAACAAATGTTTGGAAGGATATCTTCGTTGCTTTGTATCTGATAAACAGACACAATGGGTCAAATGGTTGCCTCTGGCTGAATGGTGGTATAACACTTCCTTCCATACAGCAACAAAAATGACCCCATTTATGGCACTTTATGGGTATCAACCACCATCCATCACATCATATTTAAGAGAAAATTCTAAGGTTCAAGCAGTGGAACATCACATCGAACATCAACAACAAGTCCTCCAACTCTTAAAGGATAACCTCGTGTTGGCACAGAATAGAATGAAACAACAGGCAGATCAACATCGCAGTGAAAGAAGTTTTGATGTAGGTGATTGGGTATTCCTACGGCTACAACCATATAAGCAAATGTCCCTCAAGCAAGCTAAGAAGGATAATAAATTATCACCAAAGTATTATGGTCCGTACAAGGTGTTGCAAAAGATTGGTACTATGGCATACAAATTGGAGCTTCCTGCAGCTTCTCGATTGCACCCAGTTTTCCATGTTTCATGTTTAAAGAAGGTTATAGGTGACAAGCTCCCAGTTCAAACAATATTGCCAGAACTTGACGAGGAAGGAAAAATTATATTGGAACCGGAAGCAGTCACAGAAACAAGAACTCGACAGCTACGAAATCGATCAATTTCAGAGTATCTTATCAAGTGGAAGAACTTATCCGCTGAAGATTCCACATGGGAGGATGAGAATTTTATACAGAAGTATCCAGAACTACTCAAGCGTTGAGGACAACACTTTTTTGAAGGAGAGGGGCATGTTGGGTCCCTATAATACTAGTGATTACCCCATTACTATTGTAGTTTTATCCCTTATTAATATTGTTGTGCCCCTATTATCCCCATATTGTTATTATTGTGCCCCATAGAATCCCTCTATTGTTATTTTTGTGGCTTTATATTATTATTGTTAGGTCGGCTGGGTTATATTGTGACTCCTTAGACTCCTATATATAGAAAGGAGGTTTTGTCATTTGATTCATCCAAGAATTGTTCATTTATGTAATGTAAAGGAGGTTTCCCCCTCGAAGAGGCTGAATTCTAAGGCGTTGATCTATCTTTTCTATCTTTTCTTGAGTTGGTTTCATAATATCGGCTCGAATGAGTAGATATTTGAAGATCAGGAAATCAAAGGAAATCTCCAAGAACAACCGTGACAGTCAATCTATGGCTAACAAGCGTCTAGAAGCTTCTCAAGCTTCCCGTGAAATGCATATATTCTCATCTAGGTGGAGGCAAGATGTGTTGATATATATTCTCTCCCTCAGTTCATCTTATCCCACTCATGCCATCTTCGTGCTTCCTCTCCTTCCCCTTAGTCTCAATAGTATCCTTCTCTTTTTAAATAGTCATAGTAGTGCCCCTTTGGGGACTGATCTTTTTTGCTCTGATCTCTCCTTGCCTCATTAGCTCATGCATCTCTGGTGGGTATTCCCTTGCTCCATTAGCCTCCCCACTACTCTAGCCTTCGTGTAGCTCTGGAAGCGTTTACAATATTTTTTTCTTCGTGCAACTCTGGTGCCCCCACTTCTGTGCAGATCATGTTGCCCCTACCTCCATGCAACTCCTGTAGCCCCTAGTTTTTTATGCTTTCACGTAGCTCTTGTTTCTTCTATTTTTAGTGCTCATTCTCCCTTCCAGTAGTGGTGGGTCCGCACGAGACTATCTAGTGATTGCTTCATGTTTCCAATATTTCTATATCTATTCTGTTGGATGGGTTTCCCTCTCCCCCCTAGAGATATGGATCAGAATCCACTTGCAAATGTACCAAAGTGCGAAAACTGTGCAGTTTGTCGAGCTAACAAATTCACGATTGAGCAGGTCAGAGAAATGGTCAAAGACTACAAATTTGAAGCAAAATCTGAGAATTCCTTACTAAAGAGACAAATAGAAGAACAGAGGAAAGAAATGTCCATGCTAAAACAAAAATGCAGGCATTTGGAGGAAACGATCAATTATATGAAGAGCTTACTTATAAATCAGGTCGAAGAAAACTCCAACGTTCAGAGCAGCAAGAATTGGCCGCAAGAACCCTCAGTCGACAAAATGTAAATGGAAACATGTTGGGCTAATTTATTGAATAAATTAACACAAGTATTTCATTATCAATCCAGGTTTGTAGAACTTAGAAGCATGTCCAAAATGTATGGATATCAGATGTAGTCAAGGTTAGAAGATGAAATATAAAGAGTTGAGGAAATACATATTATAAATATAAATCTAATTAAGTAATTTCTAATTCACTTAGGTAATATGTGTGAGATGAAGTGGCTCCTAACTTAAGAGAACCAGTTGTGTCCTTCTTCCAAAATATTACTTCATGAATAGAAATCGAAAACCACTAATTGACAATAGCTTAAGATGCATAAATAAATAATGAAAGAGGCTCCTAACTAAGGAGGTCCTTGTTGTTCTTCATCACAAATTCATTCATCATAATGCCATTGTTAGAAAACTAAAAACTCAGAAAATTACTTGAAAGCAAGGAAGATGAATTTTAGTTTTTATTTATTAATCCAATAGAAGGAGGGTTCAACTTGAACACTAGGTTTTCCCTTCACATAAAGATGATAAATAAACCAAGATTCATCAACAAACATAAATCATCATACATCAAATCAAATAAACAAATCTGAAGCAAAACTAGTTTATGAAAATCAAGCTAGATTAACCATGAAGTGTACTTAGCTTGGAGTGGGGGCCCTCCACCCTTGCCTTGCACACTTGAAGAGATTATCAGCTACTAAAAAATAAATCAATCATCCACACCATTGAACAACAAAATGAAGGTAGAAAAGGATCCTCATATTAACTCAAAGTATTCAGAAGTCTCAATATAAAATTAAACAAATTCTACATACCATAAGACTTCAATGTTTTGGCTTAAATAGAAGAATATGAAACAAACTGATATAAAATATCTCTAACAACTATATCTATCCATATCCCATATATCCAAGTCAAACTCATCCATCCTATCACTAAAAATATGGAAAATCCCATGAAATCATAAAACTGCCCTATTACCTAGGGATTTCCTGAATGACTGGTCCTGTTTGACCAGCTTTGACCAAGTCTGTTTAATCTTTGTTTGACTGAACCAATAGAAGTTAGTTCAATCCTAGTTCCCAAGCTTTCCATAAATGTGTTTAGCTTGTGCCCAAGTGTCTTGCAAATATGACATCCAGGCAGCCATTATAGGAATTCTGATTCTGTCCAAAAATGCACTTGAAATTCAATTTTCATAAAAACATCTAAAAATTGTAAAATTAAATTTATGTACCTGAACATTCATAAATACATCAAAATGGGGTGTATGTGATGGAAAATGGATGGAAAATATAGAAATTAAGTGTGTTTTCTTAAGCAAAATTGGACCAAAAACGAGGGCCAACATCTCCCCCTTGTTGATTCACAAGCATGTCCTCATGCTTGTTTCTTCCTCTTGGATCTTCTGACCTCTGCTGTAAACCCTGTGCCTGACCCTGATGCTTCCTGCTGTGCTGCTTCTAGTAGACAATCTATCCCCTTGTACTGTTCTTCCTTGTAAATGGTAGCTTTGACCTTCTGTTTCTCATACTTGTTTTTCCACATGTTTTTATCTTTGAGCCACTTGAAAGCCTGTTTGCAAAGTAGATCATTCTTTCTTTTCAGTTTTCCTACCTCCTCATTTAGTTTTTCATTCTCCCTGACCAACTTTGCATTATTTTTCTTATATGCTTTATTCTCTTTCTTCAAGTGCTTCTCTAAGATCCTGTTTATTTCTAATTGATCTGTCAGTTCTTTTATCTTGCTCAGTTGCAACTCTTTTTCTAATTCCTGTGTATCCTTGGAAAATGATGTGGCCTCTACATTATCAAAGTATGATTCTTTTTCTAATGCTTCTTTATTGAATCTTTCAATTATGTCTTCTACTTGTTTCTCTGTAGAAAGTGTCTCTACAATCTGTATTTCAGGTCTTTGATACTTGCTTCTGTTGGGCTCTTTCTCCTATGCCTCCTAGGAGTGGATATGAAGGATGCCTCCTTCTCAATCATGACAGTATTGTGTTGCTTCTTAGATCTAGTTCTTGGATAGAGTGGTGAATTCATTATGCCTCTGGTTTCCTGATCTGTTTTGTACTACTCTTCTATGGCCTATTCTTCATGCTGATTTTGGACTAAAAATTCTTTCCAGATTATACCCTGAGTTCTCACTTGATGTTCTACAAGAATTTTTATAAGTCCTTGATGATAAATTTGAGCTTCTTTTGGTTTAGTTTCATTTTTCACTGACTCTATCATCTTGATCAGATTCTTGGAGAAGAAATATGGCAAGTTAATTTTTACTTCTCCTTTGATGTGTTGGAGTAGTCTGACATGGTAAAGATGTGCCACACTATGGCCTCTATCACATGTGAAAATTTTTTGAATGATCAAAACTAATTCTCCCCAAGGCTCATTGAACCATTCCCTAGGTATGCCTTTGGTTCTATCAAAGGTTCCCTTCCTGTTCTTCTCTAAGAATAAAGTCCATGCTTTCTCTTTGAAGTGTAGACCCTTATGATAGTTTTCTCCTGTTAATGGTAGATCTAATGCCTGAGAGATGTATTCTGGAGTCAATGGAATGATTAAGTTTCCTACCATAGTTTGGTCTTGGGCATAGTTGTTTACAAACTCCCTGGTTATACTTTCACTATGCCCATTAAACCTCTGAAGAAAACCTATAAGTCCAGCTTGATATAGTTTCTCTATTGTTTCTTTCTTCCACTGCTCAATCTGGAATTTTGGTTCTATTCTTGTAGCCATGTTTTCTGAAAACCAATTGATATATCCCTCTATTGTCATCAATCTCATTTTAAAAATGAAAATAAAAATCATTCATGCATACAGATCTTCTTGATTCAGTTATACATTGTAGTAGTAGAGCTTACCTCCTTCCTGATACTCTTCAAAAACAATGAATTCAAGCTTGTTTAATCTCTATTTTGCTGCAACAATAAGTCATTGTTGTTTTCAAAACATTACTCTTTGTAGATGAAAATCATAAAAAACAAACATCCTTCTTATTCTCTGATGCACAAACCATTCTCTGTTCTATTCCATTTCATCAAAATCCCTGCTCTGTACATGTAAATGAAATGATCTTCTCATACATATCATTCATTATATTCACTGTTTATAGGAAAAGAAATCGAAAATCGAAACTTTGTTTTGATATTGATTTTTTTTCTTAAAAATCATGCCATAGCTCCTCCTGCCTTTCGATTTTTATTTATGACTCTTTCCCTATGGTTAACAAATTCATTTATATGACAAACTAAAGTAATTTTCGAGCTCACTGTTTGTGCAATCAAACAACAACTAGTTCATTGTTTATTCAACACTCTGTTTCATCAACCAAACTCGATGATTTCATGATTAAACATAGAAGATCTGAATCGATTTACCTGCTTGTGGTGAAATGTCGTGATTCCCTCTGAGTCGTGGCCTTATCTCCCTGCGTTTCATAATGTTTTCTACTGTTAAACTCCACTCAAAAACCTTATGTAATTATTGGTGGCAGAGTCTAAATGAACGATGGTAGTGAAAAATCTTAAACAGTGGTAGAAGCACTAACTTATAACTTGGAGTTAAACTGGTGTTTTCATTAAAAATCTCGGGATTTACTCATCAAAATATCCGTTGCATTTATGAAAACAAATCAGGTTTTCCTCTTACCTTCTTGCTTCACGAGATCTCTCTCAGTCAATTCCGCTTGCTCTTACACGACTGCCAGATCTCTTGGCTTAACCCTCAGTCAACTTCGCTTACTCTTCTTATCTCTCTGATCCTCCACTGCTATATTTCTTGCTTCCCTTCTCTCGGTTTGATTTCCTTCATTCCTGTGTTTCCTCTGTCAAATCATTCTTCACTGGACATTCGAATGCATTCCAATAGCTTACACGACATTCGACGTCCTCCCTGAGCCTGCAAATGGCTATGATGGTGGAGAAAAGGCGGTTTTACAGAGGTTTGTGTTTAAAAATGGTGGAGGTGCACAGTATGAGTTTGGTTGAATGCGGAGGCTCACAGTGTTTGTTTTGGTTGAAATGTTGTATTACTACGTTTTCAAATTTGTTTGACCATTCCCGCATGCTTCAACCTCTGACTGTGATGCCTTCATGGCTTAGTCCTGCGTACTTACCCATGGTGTATACCTCCATGTTTCAGTTTTACTCATTACCATAACCCTTGACTGTTGTCAACTTATGTCACCGTATACTCATACTGCCATACCTTTGTATGTCCACCAGAACATATTATCACTCCATCTCGTATCTATTCACAATGCATTATGGTTTGGTTGTCATGCCCATTGAAATTCATTATGGTTACATTGCATGGCCTCGTGCCCATTGAACTTCATCATACCTCCATTTCATATCCATTCCCAACGTATTATGCCACCGAAACATATCATAATACAATTTCATAATGTTTGTTTCATTGCATTATGTGCATGTCATCACATCATTTGTCTTGGCATTTCATTGTATAACCTTACACTCCATTGTATCATTTTTATTTTAATGCGCTTTGATTATGTCTTATCGAAATGCATTATTTCGATTTCTTATATCATTTCATAATATGCGCTTTTCAATATTTGTAATTTAATTTTAAAATGACCATGTTAAGGTCATATTTAAAATTAAATGTTATGATACTAACTTTTGGTATGGTTTTGTAGGTCTAGGGCTTGACTATTGGGCCCTCTATTTCTAATCCATTTTCTTTTAAGAAAATACCTAGGGTTAATATGATGTGTATATGGAATATGAAATGAATATGTGGTATTTGGAGTATGAAATGAAATATGGTATATGGAATTAAATGGGTAGGATAATGGATATGGAAATGAATATAATGAATAGGATAATAGGAATAAAATGAGTAGAATAATGAAGGTAGTGAAATGTAGATAAAATATGCATTTCAGGTATTATATTAATCTTAACAATCTCTAGAAAATAAAAATAAAAATGAAATTTCAAGAGCAATTTTTTTTACTCATTGTACTTTTACTCCCATAAAGTATTTGATGATGTCTTTTGGTCAATGTCTTTCATCTATCTTCTAGGATAGATTGTAAAGTAGATTTATTCCTGCTTTATGTTTGTGCATCTATTAGGTTGCTATAATACTAGTGATTACCCCATTACTATTGTCACTATAGCCCTTATTGTTATTATTGTGCCCCTATTTTCCTCATATTGTTATTAGTGTGTCCCATAGAAACCCACTATTGATATTGTTGTGCCCTTATGTTATTACTGTTATGTCGGCTTGATTATATTGTGACCCCTTAGACACCTATATATAGAAGGGAGGTTTAGTCATTTTTATCATCCAAGAATTGTTCATTTTTGTAATGTAAAGGAGGTTTCCCCCTTGAAGAAGCTAAATTCTAAGGCGTTGATCTATATTTTCTATCTTTTTGTGAGCTGGTTTCATAACATTTGGTATTAGAGCTTTGGATTCTAGGGTTTCACTGCTCCAAACAGGTCATCGTGGTATTTTTGTTATAACTTTTTTTTCTGTGACATTTCAGAAGCTAGAAAAAAAAACATTTGAGCCGAAATTGTTTTGAACTTTGGGTCCAAATTTCAAAGCTTTTCTCACTATATTTTTGGAGATATGATCTAAGGAAGTTAGGGTTTTTGCAGACTCCCAAATTACATTCAAAATAGGTGACCTAGGGAAAATTGTCATAACTTTTGTTCCAAGCACCAGATTGAAATGTCCTAGGAATTTTTAGAAAGAGGACAACTGGTAGTTTTCTATATATTAGTTTCAGGTACTAAGTTCGAAACAGTGAAACGTGGCACTTCATACAAGTTTTCTTTACTGAACTAGCCTATAATCAGGTCACCATGGGAGATTTGGCATAACTCTTCCTTGGAGAATCATATCTTGATCAACTTGTGGGGTTAGAAAGAGGATTGAAAGGACTATTGCAGGACGTGATTTCAGATACTCGAGATCCTCAGTTATAGATATACATCAGATTCAATATTGAGCTCTTACAAAGTGAAAAAAAAGTGTGTATTTTTTTTTTTAATTTTGCATAAGATTGGTTTGAAAAATTAGTTTGAAGGAATTCAAAGGGAATAGTAAAGAATTATTATCATTAATTGATGCCCGAAGAAAGAAAATGGAAACGCCTAGTAGGTAACCTGAAATCTCTAGCATGACTCGTGAAGACAAGGAAGAAATGCAACATGATATATCAAAATTACAAGACCAAGTACATCACATTTCACTCTCAGAAAAGGTAACAGAAGCCACGATGAATGGCATGGAAGCTAATATGAATGGCGTACAAGTTATGATGGATGGCGTGGAAGCTAAGATGGATGGAATGGAAGCTAAGATGAATGACATGGATGCTAAGATGGAAAAATCGAAGATAAATTTGAATACGTTGCTACAAGAAATGGTTACCAATGGTGAAAGGGTAGTAAAGGAAACTCATGATGAGAACAAAAGAAATGTTAATCATGATTTCATGGACTCTAATATTGGATTGAAGACTCACCATGTTCCAAAAATTGATATGAGGAAGTTTGATGGCAAGGATCCCGGAACATGGATACTACAGATGGAGCAATTTTTCGATCTCCATAATGTGCAAAACACACAAAAGGTATGTATTCCAACTTTATACTTGGAACCAAATCAGTTTGTATGGTATTGATGGCTTTGCTCTCATAAACAAATTGTCACTTGGGCAATTTTTATGGAAGAAATGAGAGCACATTATGAGGATACAAAAAGCAACACCTTTTTTAGCCAATTGATAAATCTCAAACAAAAGGGTTTAATGATGGAGCACTTTGATGATTTCCAAAAATTGAACATAAGAGTAAAAGATGTTACAGAGGAGCATAAGATTGATGTGTTCATAGGAACTTTAAAGGATCATATCCAACATGAGGTTTGACTTTGGGAACCTAATTCATTGGAGAAGGCATCCAGGTTAGCAAGAAAAATGGAAAGCAGAATTATGGAAACTAGGAAGCCTACCACTCACAACTATAAAGGTGGAAGTGTTGTTGCCCCTAGTCTTCAACAACCTACAAGGTTGACACCACAACAATTGGAACAAAAAAGAGAAAAAGAGCTTTGTTACAGTTGTGATAGCAAATACACTAAAGGTCATAAGTGTGCTAAGAAGAAATTATTCTACATAGATTGTGAAGAGGAGGAAGAAAAGGAACAAGAAATGTCAAAAGAAGAGGATATAATCCAGGAACAAACCATAGATAAAGAAGAAATCAATCCAACCATGTCTTGTAATGCATTGGCTAGAATTACCACTCCTTAAACTATCAAGATAGAATGACATATCAAGAAGAAAAAGGTAATAGTGTTGATTGATTCAGGAAGTACCCATAATTTTATTCATTATAAGATATCCAAGGAATTGAATTGCTTCCTATATCTAGAATTAGAGTGTCAAGTGATGGTTGCAAGTGGAGGAACCATAATTTGCTCTGGAAAGTGCCATAATATCAATCTATCCATGGGAGAATATGTATTGAATAGCCCAATGCTTTCCATTCCAATGGGTGGTGCTGATGTTGTACTAGGAGTCCAATGGCAACAATCCTTGGGTACAATAGCTTTTAATTTTCAAGAACGTTTCATGAAATTTTGTGCAGAAGGAAAGGAAGTTGAATTAAGGGGTATTGCACGGAAACTAGGAAAGATAATTAGCTCTAATGGTATGACAAAGCTTCTAAATAAGGACAATGAGGCCTAATTGCATAATTATGTTTGCTAGAGGTTCCCACATCGAAATCATCTATTTCTCCAGATCTCCAAAAAGTTGTGGGTAATCATTCCAAGGTATTTGAGACTCCAGAAGGCTTCCCACCTATTCGTGATCATGATCATGCTATTCATTTGATTCCAGGAAGTGTTCCTTCAAACATCAGGCCGTACAGATATCCCTATGCCCAAAAGAGTGAAATTGAATGTATGGTTGCATAAATGCTAGAGGCTGGTATAATTCAACCTAGTCAAAGTTCTTTCTCTGCTCCAATGGTATTGCTGCACAAGAAGGATGGATCATGGCGCATGTGTCCAGATTATAGGGAGCTCAACACATTCACTATTAAAGATAAATTTCCCATTCCTGTCATTGATCAATTATTGGATGAATTTCATGGATCAATTTACTTCACCAAGTTAGATCTTCGTTTAGGATATCATCAAATCAGAGTGAAGACTGGATACATTCCTAAAACAACATTTAGAACTCATGAGGGTCATTATGAAGTTTTGGTCATGCCTTTTGGCCTTACCAATGCACCCTCTACATTTCAAGCTTTGATGAATTCCATTTTCAAACCCTTCCTTAGAAAATTTTTGTTAGTATTTTTTGATGATATACTAATCTATAATAAGTCTTGGAAGGATCATGTTCAACATGTTGACAGGGTGCTCAAACTATTGGAGGAGAAACAAATATATGTAGAAAGCTCCAAATGTTTCTTTGGAGTACAAGAGGTGGAATATATGGGTCATATTATATCTCATGAAGATGTTAAGGTAGACCCTAGAAAAATTAAATCCATTAAGGAATGGAAAATCCCCACATCCATAAAGCATTTGCGAGGATTTCTCAGGTTGACAGGGTATTATCGCAAGTTTGTTAAGAATTATGGGAGAATAGCAGCACCTCTAACAATATTATTGAGGAAAGATGCATTTTCATGGACTCCAAAAGCAACAAAGGCCTTCGAATATCTTAAAGAGGCAATGTTCCAAGCATCAGTCTTAGCTATGTCAGACTTCACAAAAACATTTATTATGGAACGTGATGCTTCGGCAAATGGAATTGGTGCTATTTTAATGCAAGATGAAAGACCCATTTCTTTCGAAAATCGTCTAATCAAAGGAAAGTATTTACACAAAGCTATTTATGAGAAGCAAATGTTGGAAATACTACATGCAGTTAAGAAATGGCAACCCTACCTAATGGGAAGACACTTCAAGGTAAAAACGGACCATGATAGTCTTAAATACTTTTTAGAACAAAGATTATCCTCTAAAGAGCAACAAAAATGGGTCACAAAGATGTTGGGTTATGACTTTGAAATCATCTACAAAAAAAGGGAAGCAAAATGTTGTGGCATATGCACTCTCAAGAAAGGATGAGGATGTGGAAGCATTGTTGTGCGCCATTTCTATTGTCCAACCAGATTGGATAAAGAAAGCAAGGGATGAATGGAAGAATGACGAAGAAGTTTGGGCACTCATTCAATAGATACAACAAGATCCCAGTACATCTCATACATTTAGCTGGAAAAATGATTTGTTATGGTACAAATATCGCTTTTACCTATGTAAGAATTCCCAACTCAAACAAAATATTCTTATGGAATTGCACATGTGTCCCTTAGGAGGGAACTCAGTATTTTTAAAAACTTACCACAGAGTTAAGAAGGAATTTTTTTGGGATGGCCTTAAATCGGATATTCAAAAGTTTGTGGTGGAATGTTTGATTTGCCAACAAATCAAAGTTGAAACAATTAAGACCCCAGGTCTATTACAACCTTTATCCATTCCAAGCCATCATTGGGAGGAGGTTTCAATGGATATTATCACAGGTTCACCCAAGTTTGAAGGAAAGAGTGTCATAATGGTGGTAGTTGACAGACTTACCAAGTATGCACAATTTTGTGCATTATCACATCCATTTAAAGCCAAAAATTTCTACTACATTTATGGAAACAATTCAAGAGCTACATGGAAACCAAAAGATTATTGTAAGCGACAGAGATCCCATTTTCACTGGAAATATTTGGACATAATTATTTTCTTGTCTCGGTACTCAGTTAGCTCATAGCTCATCTTATCATCCTCAATTTGATGGGAAAACTGAGATAGTAAACAAATGTTTGGAAGGATATCTTCGTTGATTTGTATCTGATAAATAGACACAATGGGTCAAATGGTTGCCTCTGGCTGAATGGTGGTATAACGATTCCTTCCATACTGTAGCAAAAATGACCCAATTTATGGCACTTTATGGATATCATCCACCATCCATCACATCATATTTAAGAGAAAATTCTAAGGTTCAAGTAGTGGAACATCACACTGAGCATCAACAACAAGTTCTCCAACTCTTAAAGGATAACCTCACGTTGCCACAAAATAGAATTAAACAACAGGCAGATCAACATCGTAGTGAAAGAAGATTTGATGTAGGTGATTGGGTATTCCTATGGATACAACCATATAAACAAATGTCCCTCAAGCAAGCTAAGAAGGATAATAAATTATCACCAAAGTATTATGGTGTGTACAAGGTGTTGCAAAAGATTGGTAGTATGGAATACAAATTGGAGCTTCCTGCAACTTCTCGAGTGAACCCAATTTTCCATGTTTCATGTTTAAAGAAGGTTATAGGTGACAAGCTCCCAGTTCAAACAATATTTCCAGAACTTGACGAGGAAGGAACAATTATATTGGAACCAGAAATAGTCATAGAAACAAGAACTCGACAGCTACGAAATCGATCAATTTCGGAGTATCTCATCAAGTGGAAGAACTTATCAGCTAAAGATTCCACATGGGAGGATGAGAATTTTATATAGAAGCATCCAAAACTACTCAAGCATTGAGGACAATGCTTTTCGGAAGGAGAGGGGTATGTAAGGTCCCTATAATACTAGTGATTCCCCCATTACTATTATCATTACGGCCCTTATTGTTATTATTGTGCCCCTATTGTCCCCATATTGTTATTAGTGTGCCCCATAGAAGCCCACTATTGTTATTGTTGTACCCTTATGTTATTGCTGTTATGTCGGCTTGATTATATTGTGACCCCTTAGACTCATATATATAGAAGGGAGGTTTAGTCATTTGTATCATCCAAGAATTTTTCATTTGTGTAATGTAAAGGAGGTTTCCCCCTTGAAGAGTTTGAATTCTAAGGCATTGATCTATATATTCTATCTTTTTGTGAGCTGGTTTCATAACAACATCCATCATTGATTTAGGATATTTGAATGTTGTTGTTGTTCAGATCCCTTCTGCAATTTTGTACTTGATGATCCAGGTCCCTTCTGACATGTATTTTTGTATGTAGCATTTGTCATATAATATATGTTTCTTCTGAAATTTCATGTCCCTTCTGCACAATATTTTCAATGATGTTTCAAGTCACTTCTGTCATGCAATTCAAGTTCCTTCGTCAATTCAGTTGCTCAAACTGAGTTCCTTTTGCAACTTCCCCCTTTCTTATGTGAATACTTGTCCTCAAGTCTTGTATTGTTTTGGAGGGTTAATTCTGCAAAATCAAACTGATGTAAGAATAAAAAAAGAGAATTCATACATGACAAACTAGTTGGTTTTCCTCTATGAATTCAAGTTTGCTTTGTGCCAATTGTCTGGGTTTTCACAAGCAATTTTTTTATTATTATTATTCTTTTGGAATAATGGAAGGCATATTCCTATGTTGTTCCATTATTTCCAGATCAGTATCTATTGAAATTTGTTTCATAAAGTCTTATTTATTGATAGGATTATTATAGACTTTAAGCACATGTTCATTAACTACAAATGAAATAGATTCTTGATCAATTGTTTTTATTTTGACCGCTCCATTATTAAAGATCTATTCTATCTCATATGGCCCCAACCAATGAATTGTAAACTTTGCCTTGAAATCTTTAATTTTGGATTCAAACACTAATGCCCAGTATCCTTTATTGAATGTTTTGTTCTTGATGAATCTATCATGCCATTTTATCCTTCGCTGCTATGCAAGAGATGTGTTCTCCACTGCTTGCTGTCTTATTTCATCCAGATGATTTAATTCCATTACTCGCTATTGTTGTGCTTTAGATAATTCCATTCCCAACTTTGCTGCTAACTTTAATGTGTGTATTTGAAATTCTATGGGTAACAAGACTTATTTTCCATATACTAACTGATATGGACTGAACCCAGTTATGTTCTTCCATGTTATCTTGTATGCCCATATTGCATCTCTCAATTTCTCTGACCGGTCCTTTCTATTCATTTATACAATATTCGTCATGATATTCTCTAGGATTTTGTTTGTTGACTCTACTTGTTTGTTTTTGGCTGCAAAATGAGGAAGTCTACATGATACTCCCATGAATCTAGAGAGACAATGATATCTTCTAATATTCCTTCTGGTACAACCTTAGATCTATCTGATAACTCTAAAATGGTAGTAGTAGATCTAATATTGTTTAAGTTTAAATGTTTCATGGTCTTTATAGTCATAACGTTTATAGATACTCCCAAATCTATTAAAGTGTTTGGAACTAAAAAATTATTAATTGAAATAGTAACCATAGGGATACTAGGGTCAATATATTTTTCAACTATTGTCTTTGTAGACATGAGGCTAGCTAGTTTTTCAATGACTTGGATTGTAGTAGGATCCTTTTTATTTTTACCAATTTTCTTGATGCATAACTCCTTTATTGCTTTAGCATAAATTGGAATTTCTTTTATTGCCCGTAAAAAAGGACTTTTGACATATGCATTTTTCAATTCATCCAAAATATCAAATTCAGGAAAAGACATTTGAATGTTCTGCTCTACTAACCTCTCTGGATAGGGTGGTGTTTGAGTTATTATAGTTTTTCCTTTCTGACTTTGATTTTCTGAATGTGATGTTTTAGGTTGTTCTCCTTGTTCAACTGGTTCTTCTATGATCAGAGGATATTTTTTATGCAATACTTTCCCAGACCTTAAATGAACATCATTTATGGGAAGAATGGAGTGTGTTGGATAATATGTTGCTTCTTCCATATTGTATGCAGGTTTATCCATTTTGTTACTCAGATGCGCTATTGGCTGAGTTGGTAGTTGAGTTGGTCTAGGATGGTTCGAAGGTAGCTTAAGATTCTGTGGTTGAGTTAGTAAAGGTGCAGGATTTTGTTGTGGAAATGGTATGGATTGTGGATACTATTGAAACTGTTGGTATGGAAATGGCTGTTGATATTGTCGCTGGTATTGTTGTTGATATTGTTGAGGACACACTTGTTGAGGTGGCTTGTTTCCATAACTATATCATCTCCAACCTTTTGAAGGTTGGTTTTGATATTGTTGTGGAGGCCAAGCTTGTCACGACATTGGGGTATTCCAAGAATTTTGAGGAGGATACTGATAGTTTTGTTGAGGGAATTGCTGAGGAATCCTTGGCTGCCAAGGACTTCTTGGTGCCACATAGTAAAAGCCTTCTACCCCTTGTACTTCTTCCATTGGATTCATTTGAAAGTCTTTCAACTTTTGACAGTTTTCTATTGAATGGTTTTTTATGAAAAGTCCACATACCTGAATACTATCCAAAGGACATTCTCTTAATGGGTGTTTCTTCCTACATTTGGGACAAAAGATTGTTAAGATTTTCTCTTATTCTTCTTTATTTTTGTTAGCTTTAAAAACATCTACTTGTGTCCCTAATGTGCTTAGAAGATTAGTTTTGAATTTTTCTAGCAAGCTCCCTATCTCTGCTCTTGTTACCCCTCCTGCTGCTGATTTTGAAGATTTTGAACTAATATCTCTCCTTCCAATTTTTTATCTTCCTCTTGAATATTTTTGACATAGATCTACAATTTCATGAAATGGCAAGTTTGAAATATCACACTTTCCCATTACATTCAAAATGTCAAGATATTCATCTCTTATACCTTTTAGAAATATTGTGCGGATGGTATCTGAGTCCAGAGATTGTTGTTTAGATTTTTGAAAATTGAAAGAAAATGTTTTCAAATATTCTTCTAAACGTTCATCTTCTTGTTGTGTCATTCTAAAAACATCCTTTTTTGAGTCCCTAGGCCTACATTAGGCTTGATACTTTTTAAGAAATATTTTCTTCATGTCATCCCAAGAAGTGATTGTATGTTCTCCTAAACCCATCAACAATTTTAATGCTACTACTTTTAAAGTAGAAGGAAAGAGGCGAAGCTTATGTGTTTGATCTGTGTATCCATAAGTTCTACACAAGATATAGAATTTAGACATAAATGAGTCAGATTATTCTGTTGAAATTCCATAAAATTTAGGCAATACAAAAGGTGGAATGTTTTTCATTTTCACTTCTTCTCCTAATATTTCACTCATATCTAATGTTGGAAAGCCCAAAGTAGCTTCCTGATCATCAATATTTTCTTGTTCATTATCATTTAGTATTTTGTTATCACACTCTAATTTTCTTTCTTCTTCTCTCTTTATATCAGCTTCTCTCTTTGCCTCTTCCTCTCTTTGTCTTCTCCATTCTCTTTGTTGTTTTTCATATTGAAGTCTTTGTTTTGGAGTGAGGGTAGTGGATCCTAGTTTCAATTATTATAGCAACTTGAGATTCAATTTGTTGTTTGTTTTCGAAAATAGGTTGATATATGGGTTCAAAAATGGGTTGATCTATTTGTTTAACAATTTTCCTTGTTTCCTTTTGTTTTTCTAAAGTTGGTGTTGCTTTTGGAGTTTGTTTTCTTTTTACTTCCAAGGCTAACAAGGTTTGTCTTTCAATTAAAGTTAATCTTTGTCCTATTCTTTGTTTCTCCTCTAATTCTTCTAGAGTTGGTTTACCAACAACCGGTGTAGTTAGTTCTGATGGTTGAATTTTTGGGGGGTTTTGCTTAATGAATCTACCTTTCTGATCTCTATCTCTAGGCATAAAGAAACATAACTAAAAGAAACATAACATAACTAAATTTTTATTGTTTTTTTTGTTTTTTTTTTTTAGATTTTGTTTTTATCTTCTAATTGACTATGTTGGTGAATACTTCCCCGGCAACGGCACCAAAATGTTGGGCTAATTTATTGAATAAATTAACACAAGTATTTCATTATCAATCCAAGTTTCTAGAACTTAGAAGCATGTCCAAAATGTATGGATATCAGATGTAGTCAAGGTTAGAAGATGAAATATAAAGAGTTGAGGAAATACATATTATAAATATAAATATAATTAAGTAATTTCTAATTCACTTAGGTAATATGTGTGAGATGAAGTAGCTCCTAACTTAGGAGAGGCAATTGTGTCCTTCTGCCAAAATATTACTTCATGAATAGAAATCAAAAACCAGTAATTGACAATAGATTAAGATGCATAAATAAATAATGAAAGAGGCTCCTAACTAAGGAAGTACTTGTTGTTCTCCATCACAAATTCATTCATCATAATGCCATTGTTAAAAAACTAAAAGCTCAGAAAATTACTTGAAAGCAAGGAAGATGAATTTTAGTTTTTATTTATTAATCCAATAGAAGGAGGGTTGAACGTGTACAATAGGTTGTCCCTTCACATAAAGATGATAAATAAACCAAGATTCATCAGAAAAAATAAATCATCATACATCAAATCTAATTAACAAATCTAAAGCAAAACTAGTTTATGAAAATCAAGCTAGATTAACCATGAAGTGTACTTAGCTTGGAGTGGAAGCCTTCCACCATTGCCTTGCACACTTGAATATATTATAAGCTACTGCAAGCTCATTCAATCATCCACACCATTGAACAAAAAAATTAAGGTAGAACATGTTCCTCAAATTAACTCAAAGTATTCAGAAGTCTCAATATAAAATTATACAAATTCTACATACCATAAGCCTTCAATGTTTTGGTTGAAATAGAAGAATATGAAACAAACTGATCTAAAATATCTCTAACAAATATATCTATCCATATCCAACCTATCCAAGTCAAAATCATCCATCCTATCACTAAAAATATGGAAAATCCCATGAAATCATAAAACTGCCCTATTTCCTAGGGATTTCCTGAATCATTGGTCCTGTTTGACCAGCTTTGACTGGACCTGTTTAAGCTTGGTTTGACTGAATAAATAGGATTTGGTTCAATCCTAGTTCCCAATATTTCCATAAATGTATTCATCTCATGCTCAAAAGTCCTTCAAATATGACATCTAGGTAGCCATTACGAGAATTTCTGATTCTGTCCAAAAATGCACTTGAAATTCAATTTTCATAAAAACATCTAAAAATTTCATAATTAAATTTATATACCTAAATATGCATAAATACATCAAAATAGGGTGTATGTGATGGAAAATTGATGGAAAATATAGAAATTAAGTGTGTTTTCTTAAGAAAAATTGGACCAAAAACGAGGGCCGACAAAACGCCTCACTCATTTAAGTACTGTTAAGTCTTTCTACTACTAGCTCTTTATGTTTTGTAGGTGTAAATTGTTGTTGAATCAGTATGTAAGTATTTATAAAGATAATACATTTTGTAATCGCATAAACAAAAGGGGAGGAGCTTGGAAGAAAAGTTCTGTTGGTCGTTTATTTTTCTTCCAAGATGCCCTCACCCATTTTGCCTTGATGTAAAGGGAGCTTGTCTCCGTCCCTTTCCATTTTTGGAATAGAAAACCAGTACATGACTTTGTTAAAAAAAATAAAAAAAATAAGAGTCACTTAGCTACAAAAAGCACTCAAAATAATAAAATTACATATTCAAGTTAATGCCCTCGAGGAGGGAAATACAAGTGATTTGGATGTAGCTTGTAAATTTCCTCTCTAATATCCTAGGTTAAGTCTCATTTTGACAGTGGGAGTTGACTTAGAGTGTCTAAATATTACCTAAAAAGGGAAATTCCATGGATATAAATGGTTACTAACTGAAACAATTAAGAAGAATCCACAACAATTACACCGAGGAGGGGTCTATTGAAGCAATACCCTAGACTCCACTTAGATGATAGATTAAGGAATTACATGTTTGTAGTAGATGAAACATCATAATATAAGGGTTTAGAATATCTCTATCCTAGACCAATCAACCCAAAGCAAGCTAGGTCCCAAAACCTTGAATCCATAAAGGTTCATGGTTCTAATGATCATAGAAGTACCTGAATAAGGAAATTTTACTAAATTGCTTAAAAAGTTAGATGATAAAAAGCATCTGGTGTTTCATTATTTGGAAGAGTGTTTCCTACCTTCATGGGGAAGGCTATTGAGTAGTGGCTTTCAAAACTTGACCTCACACTTGCCTCAATGATGTGACAATAAACTTTGTTGATTGTAGAATAGAGTAAAGGTAATAGATGAAAAAGGCAACGATGATGATATTGCTTAAAAATGAATGAAAAACAACTATGGTGAGATTATTTAAAAATGAATGAACTGTTGGAAATAATACTAAGAGGGGGGTGAATCAGTATTATCATATCAATAATTTTATTTTCCAAACAGATTTATATGCGCTACTTCAGTTAACTGAACTGGCGTGTACACGCAACTACGATCAGAGAAACTATTGTATATCTAGAGAACTTGTGATTTAGACAATTTATCATGTCTTGATCTTAAACCAATGCATCAGTGACTTATTAGACAGTGTAGTAAAAATAGAATAAAGCATCACACATGAATACCAAGATTTAAGGTGGATACCCAATGTGGGTGAAAACCACCTACTGTTGTCGTCTTTGCCTTCTTTTAATAATAAGAAAATTTGTTTACAATATTGTACTGGTGCAAACTCATACCAGTATGCAGGCACCCACCTGCAGAAGGCTACAACCTTCTCCCGTTTTCTAGCTATTGAGGGACAAAGTCCCCTAGGGTTTTGGGTCAATACCCTAGCAGAGTGGGGGTTATCTACAGTGAAAAACAAGCATTCCACACAACCATGATACTAATATAAGCAAACTACGCGAAGAGAGGTGCACTTGGGGGTCCTTCGTTTGGGTAGATCCAGCCAGGGTCCAAACCCTCTTGGAGTTCCTTTCGATCCTTCAACCTGCAAAATAACCAATTCGAAGAAGCATAGTAGTATATGGACCAATCATCATAAAGAAATCAACTTCATAGCATATTGAAAGGTAGTTAGTTATATAATTGAAACAACTATTCATATGCAAACCATAATAATAACATCATAAGCATGAAGAAGATTGATTTCGAGAACAAGACAAATGTTTCTTTATTGCAAATAACTAAATTAAAACAAGGAATGATATCACCTGAATCTTCCTCTCGCAGGCTCCAAGCAGAACCGTCCTCCGAATTCGTCCAATCCCAAGTCTTCAAAAAGCTCTTTCCATGACTCACACAAGGATATCTCAGCTAATGAAAAGACATCATAACTCAAGGAAACAAGGGTTTCCTGTAATGGGGGAAGTGCTGGAAGCACAAGGATCTTCAAACCTGATCAGGGATAATCTTAGCAGAGTGATTTTTCTCTCTATTCTCTCCTCCCTTAGGCCTTCCCATTGAAGCCTTTTTATACTTCTCCCAAAGTAGTTTTTTTGTCTTTTTCTTTAAGCTAGAAAAAGAATAAAAGAATGCTATAGTACAGTGGAAAGAACGAGTGTCGATGAAATAGATGATCTAGTTCCTGGGAATTCATTCGGAATAGTTGGGCAACAGGCCCTAAAAGGTAATAAACAGGTAAAACCCGTGATCTCCGCTTGAAATTAAGAAGATTTAATTTTTTAAAGTGTTTTAAGACATATACGCGGGTTGGGTATACACAGACCCATGTACACACACGTTTAGCTCAGGGCAATGTCGTGTATAGGGAGTAAAACACTATTTTTTAAGTTTTGGACTAGGTCTAGAAGGAGGGGTTGCCCTAGGCCATGAGTGCAGTGTCACAAAAATCAAGAGTGAGATTTGGAGCTATAACAGATGCCCCATAATATATGAGTTCAGAAGGGGTACATGATGGCCGAAATGTATTAAGTAAGTACATGGAAAGGAAACCTGTCAAAAACTGTGAAGGACTTCACCATAGTTCAGCCTGCCAAGCCACAAAAGGAGATCAGAAAGAAACATTGTCTGAGGTAGGCATACCCATGCTAAGAGAAAGTAAAGCATGTCCACATATCAAGTACAAGCGGATCCACTAAGTATACAAGTATAGAAGACTGGAAAATACATAATGGATCATCTAATCACGATTGAACAAGTACAGGTCTGAATATCACATACAAGAATGTCAATGATGCTGAAGGATGAATCTGATCTGTTATATACCTAGGGGGGATAATATGGGGTACCAAGGGAGGTACCCAAGGTAATAATGTAATAATAGGATGGGCCATAGTAATAAATAAGGTGGTTAACCCATGTCATGTAAGGGACCACAAGTAGTTAATAATAATGTAATGGGCCCATGGTATTAGTTGATGGTATGAGGGAACCATGGTAATGACCCATGGTATTGTATGTATGAGGCCTATATAAAGGCTAGAGACTTCACTTGGGAGATAGTCAAGGATTATTGTATGAACAGGCATATGGCTTGTGGAGTGTTCTCCTTCCTTAAGGAGTGAATGTATGGTGTTGCCCTACCTTAAGGGTTTGATATCAATAAAGAAGCATTTTTATCTATTTTGATCTTGTTATTCTTGGGTTTATTTATATTTTCATATATTTCTGGGTTAGATCTACAACAATTGGTATCAGAGCACTTTCTTGGGCACAACTGTGGAGAATTTTTTTTTTTATATTTTTTGCAGGGATTTTGGGTGGCGAATTTTCAGATTAGATCTGTACGTTTTGGTGTAAGATATGCAAAATCTAATTATATATCTGTATTCTTTGCGAAAAAATAACCGATTTCAAAAAAAAATTGGTTGAATCGGAGTCCGGATGAAGGAGATATCGCTGATTTAAAAATCAGTGGGGTTGTAGACAATTTTCAGGGCAGCGAGTTTGCGGCGCAGATATTGACATCCTGGTGTAAGATCTACAAAATCTAATTGTAGATCTGAATTTTTTGAGAAAAATTACCCAATTTCAAAAAAAAAAACAGTCGAATCGGAGTCCGGATGAGGGAGATATCGCTGATTTAAAATCAGCTCTTTTTTGCAGAAATTTTGGTGACGGCGGGAGAGTTGCAGCGCAGATCTGGAATTCTAGTGCCTGGATCAGGATTTCTATCACATGGGCAGATGCAGAATGGTCATTCCATTTCTGAAAACAGGTCATAATAAAGATTCTGAGCAATATTGACTAAACTGTGGCCACTTTAAATTTTCGCCAAGTGAGGAATTTTTCTCAAACCCTCTTCATGGAGATGCTATATTTTACAGGGAAAGATGATGGTCCTACTATTGAAGAATTCATACAGAAACACAAGTCCATACATGGGAGATATTGGAAGGTTTCAATGACGCTTAATCTGAGAGATGAGGCTGAAAATTGGTGGTCATCACTTGACCAAAAGCAGTTGACCAAACTTTCAGATGCAGAATTTGAAAAAGTCTTTTTGGACAAATGGTCTAGGGCTAGAAAAAAGGAGAATGCGACACATAAGGGATTATTTGCTACAGGTGTCTCCTTATTGCAGGTTCATGGATTGATTCAGAAAGAGAAGATCATTGTTTCTATAAATCCTAGTTGCAAGCATAATTTCATCAATGTTAATTTGGCAAAAAAATTGCAAGTTCCAGCAAAACAAATTGAAAATACACAGGTTGATGATGAGGCTATTCAAATTTATAAGGATTTGAAGCTTTCTATGGATAAGTATGTGTTGCATGGGGATTTTTATGCTTCAGATAAGGATAACATGGATGTTGTTTTGGGATACCCTTGGATGGAATCAGTGGGTACTATCAATATTAATGTACAGAAGAAATTCCTGAAGCTCTGGTATAAAAAGAAGAAAATTACATTACAGGATATTTCCATTAATAAACAGGTAGAGTCCAAGGAGGTTGAAATGGAATATGTTCCAGGGAATGACATATCAGATGATGAGCAGTTGATGGTCGACAATCAAACACAAACAGAGGCTGAAGACGAAAAGGTAACAGGTGCTGACACATCTGAGGAGGGCTCAGTGGTTGAAGTCATATTGAAAAAGAAGACACCACAACAGGCACCACAGCAGGGTGAAGTAAAGAAAAAGCCATCGTGGGTTAAAACTTCAACATATCATCACCCACATCACCCCGCAAGACAACCATCAAGATGGAAACCAAGTAGTCCCATGACGGATAGTGAGGAGAGAAGATCCACCCACCACACATCAACACAGAAGAGCTGCCACGGTCAACTTTCCTCTAAAGCGAGCGAGGCAACAGCGAGATTGAGGGTTCACCTTTCTCTTGGATGGCTAGATGCACGTGCATGGTATTAGTGGACTACTCTTTTGAGTAGATCTTATTATTTGTGTTCTTCCCATGTTTCGGGGATGAAACATGCTTAGGGGGGTGGAATGTTATATACCTAGGGGGGATAATATGGGGTACCAAGGGAGGTACCCAAGGTAATAATGTAATAATGGGATGGACCATAGTAATAAATAAGGTGGTTAACCCATGTCATGCAAGGGACCACAAGTAGTTAATAATAATGTAATGGGCCCATGGTATTAGTTGATGGTATGAGGGAACCATGGTAATGACCCATGGTATTGTATGTATGAGGCCTATATAAAGGCTAGAAACTCCACTTGGGAGATAGTCAAGGATTATTGTATGAACAGGCATATGGCTTGTGGAGTGTTCTCCTTCCTTAAGGAGTGAATGTATGGTGTTGCCCTACCTTAAGGGTTTGATATCAATAAAGAAGCATTTCTATTTATTTTGATCGTGTTATTCTTGGGTTTATTTATTTTTTCATATATTTCTGGGTTAGATCTACAACATGATCACTGATATCAAAGGCTAATCCCAAAAGTACCAAATGAACAAGATGGAGTAAGATGGTACTACACTGAAAATTCAAGTGCCAACATATAGAATGTCACCATGAATGACTACAACATATAAGGTGGACTGGTATCAACTAGCAGCAACAGGAGCAACTGACAACTGAACCAATGAATGTTGATGCAACCCAAGGTATTCACTGACCACCATGGTACATTTCTACACCATGGGAATAAATTATTTGAAGTCAACCACGTGAGAAATCGTTTGATTACTGGTCATTGATGTATACCGTTAACATACGCAAGACCACTCACTGATAATGGTAATGAGCGTCAAGGTACCTAGTACAATCTAACAAGTGTGAATAGATGAGCTGGAGTTGAAAACCTGTAAGAATCTATCAATCAGGAGACAATGATGGTTTCCCACTGTTGATAGCAAAGGATCTGCTACTAATCACTGCAAACCCCAAGGTACTGCCAAATGGACTCTAGACCTTTGCCCCAGAGAAATGAGTTGTAGTCGATAGGGAAAGATCCGCTAGAAGGAAGGAATTAAGGCATCCTTCATCAATCTAGCGTGAGTGTAACCAGTAGGCCAATAATGTGGAAGGAATCAGATGAAAAAGATGTAGTAACCCAATCGAAGCATGTTTCCGGCATACACAAGATGTGGCTAGCACATGACAGAAACCCTCTAAACCAACCAATAATGAAAGCTGACACAGAGGCAAGGTATCCACCAATAGGGTCAAATGGAAACCAAGGTACTGCATGAATCCTAATGTGTGATAATGTAAGCTGATGTCGAACACAAGGGAAACCACTCAATCAAAGACCCATGATACTGATCGATGTTGAGCACAAGGTGACCTATCAATATTGAAAATAGGGCCAGGGTGCGGCTCTAGGCTTGTCCTCAGAGCAAGATGTCGTCGTCAATAAGAACAAGACCCACCAGCAAGAAGTCACTGGAGACCTTCTCAAACCGGCGTGAGTAAAGGATCAATATAACTATTGTGATGATAGACAAGACACTGACAACCAGGGATGGCTGACTGAAAAATGAGTCAAGAGACACCGCAGAGAGGCTGACTCAGGCTAACTTCCCTTGAACAAAAGAATGACTCAATGTGACTATGTGGCAGAATATGATGACTCTGTATAAGTTCGTCATGCAGGAGGCATGAAAAAACCCTCCATATGATTGGAAGAGATAACTAATCGGGGGAGAACTGACTCAATAAGAAGGTTAAGGCATACCTAAGTCAAACTAAATCCCACCTAAATGGAGGAGACTTTGTTTTGAGTTCTTTGTTCAAGGGTGATACAACTGACTCTAGTTGCCAAAAATGAGTAGAAATATTGTCTCGTTCCCACTCCTTTTTGGAATATACATTTTTTTTGTCTTTTTATTTACGCCGGAAAAAGAAAAGAAGAATGCTATAGTACAATGGAAAGAAGAGTGTTGATGAAACAAATGATCTAGTTCAGGGGAATTCATTGGGAATAGTTGGGCCACGGGCACTAATAGGTAATCAACAGGTAAAACCCATGATCTTCGCCCGAAATTAAGGAGATTTAATTTTTTTAAGTGTTTTAAAACATATACGCGGATTTGGTATACACAGACTCACGTACACATGCATTTAGCTCAAGGCAATGTCATGTATAGGGAGTAAAACACTATTTTTTAAGTATTTGGACCAAGTCTGGAAGGAGGAGTTGCCCTAGGCCATGAGTGCAGCATCACAAACATCAAGAGTGAGATTTGAAGCTATAACACCAGCTTCTATTGGAAGGGCGATGCAACCCCCTAACTCTTATACTAGCCAATGTGATTACTAGTACGTAGGTGTCGGCCTACAGAAGGCTATGACCTTCTTTCTTCTTCTAGGGACCACATTTCATAAATTTTCAGACTGGATGCTCTTGGTACATAAAAATACACATGAAGGCCTTGTTTCATGAAATTTTCATATTGGACCCATAAAAAACTTTTAAACTTAAACTGCATCAACCAACATTCAGTTGATCTGAACAATCAGATCATTAACACTAGAACACTATGCTGAACCCAAAAAACTGCATCATCATTTAGAACTAGTTGTAATCTCACAAACCATGCATTAGATTGTATAAGATACTTGGATGAACCCAAACTACGTGTATACGCTACTTCTGTTAATCAAACCTGTGTATACCTTCAAAACTACTACAAACATAAACTTTTGGATCAAGTTTGTACCAACTAGCAATATACTGAACATCTACTGTCAACTTACAAAGCTTTACACGGGCAACAACAAAGATCACTTCTTCTCACTTATACAATCAATCAATCAAATACCAGCCTCCTTATGCATTTGGTTTTACATTCAAATCTAAGAATGCTTCATTGGCAGATAACAGTAAAACAACAGAATTTGATCAGATAGATCAGTGAGATCTAAAAAAGAAGCTTTTCTTTTGTATACGCTATTTTGAAGAGTATAACCTACGTGTATATGTGCTTTTGAAGAGATGAACCAGCATACAGATCTACAAATATGGACTCATAACTTTCTTGCACTTTTGAACTTCAAACAAACCCAGATCATGAAATTTAAAGAATAAACCAGGTGTACGCAGTCAGGTCTAGCCCAATCAATATTAGATCATCCAATAATAAGTCATTTTAGGTCTCATGATCCTGATCTAATATTAAATTCAAGTTTCACAAAGTATTTTAGATCAAATCACAAACATATCCCCTGCAACATAAAATATACTTCAAATAGAAGTATTCCTTAGAAACCCATACACATGCACACTTGGCCTTATGATCTTCTCCTCCTTATATAGCTTTAGGCCATTTGTCAATACCTTGGACCAAATACCTCAGACCAAAAACTTGGTTTTCCAACATGTACACACTTTTCTTCCTATGGGAGTGCGTGTATACATATACGCTCTTTTTTTCTATGGACCAGTGTGTATACGTTGTTTTGACTAAGTGGACCTGCATATACTTCTTAAATTTCTTTTCATTAGCCTTTTCCTTTGCCTTATTTATTATGATCAGTAGACCTTAGTTCCATATCGCTGTTCTTTTTTACCACTACCCTGTTACCTCTAAATATACATGTTGTACTGTGAGTTTCCTTTTACCAAAACTGAATTGTCCTGTGAGTGAGTTGCCCTCAAGGACAACACTTGTATCATAATGCCAACAATCTCCCCCTTTGGAGTTGATAGCAACCATGATGGTGTTGATTACGACAATCTATAGAAACTGTTAGGGATAACATGCAACACCAAAATGCTCTCCCCCTTTGACATCAAAGGCAAAGGGTGGACCAAGAAACTGTCCTCCTTTGATATAGATTATGTTGTCCATGCTCCCCCTGAGTACATGTCGAGTCTGCAGAGATATGATTCAAAAGAATAACATGACTATAACTCAACTAAGTGAGTATGACCTCCTTATGACCAGTGACTCATACATACATCAATCACCCAACCAAGTGGGGATACACCACGTTTGACTCATCCACCCAATCAAGTGGGAATATACTAATTGTTTATACATGACAGAAATACAATAAATATTACATCATCCATCCCATGCAAAGTGGGGATACAAATTACATCATTTGTCCAAAAGGACTCATTCAAATGTATGAGAAGTCGTATCACACCCTAGATCTTTATATGACTTAAGCAACAAATGCTATAAATATCTGAAGCCATAGCTGGACTCAACTACCATAATGCCACCAATGCAGAATGCGTGTGAAGGCTAATTCTCCCCCTAAACCTGTGGTACCTGTGCATTTTCAACAAGTCATTCATCAAGACATCTTTGATAGTCAGATAAAAGTCAATGGACAAAGTATATCATCAGACTGTAATCATCAACATCAGACAGAGCACCCATAATAGAGTCTGACCCATAGTTTTTCTGTCAGAAAAATGTATACGCGTCTTCAGCCCCAAAAACCTGTGTGTATACGCAACTATATTTCATGAAACCCACATATAATAACCTTCCTCTGAAAAACTAGAATTAACAACAACATGATGCAACAACTATTCCCAACTTTTGTCTGAGATATTCAAATGTTTCTCTGGGCAGTGGTTTAGTGAATATATCAACAACCTGTTCTTTGAAGGGAACATACTCCAATTTGACCTTTTGTTCAAGCACTTGTTCTCATAGAAAATGGTACTTGATGGGTATGTGCTTGGTCTTGGAGTGCATGACAAAAAATTTTGAAATATTGACGGCACTTGTATTATCACATAGAATGGAGATGGGTGGAGTACATGTGATCTGAATGTCTTGCAAATTTTGCATCATCCAAAGTAGTTGTTGGTGAGCTCCAGTATTGTAGCAATAATGCTACAACTCCTGGGGCTTCCTGTCTCTCATTTTATCAACCCGGTAGTTCGTACAAACTTGGAAGCGACGGTGCTATATGCACAAGTACTAGCTCTTGTCGCAGCTGTCACTTGGTCAGCTGGCACAAGTCCGCTAGGGCTCAAGCCAACTTCTATAGGCTCTCAGAAGAAGCTTGCTAATTGATGGACGAAAGCTATTCTCAAAGGAAAACTACTCTACTTGACAAAATGGGCATGTACCTTGATTTGCATCATTACGCTGGGGGCATGCGAACTTATAACAAGCATAGTTTTTCGTTTCAAGCTTGCGTAAACATGAAACCGAATCCGAGCATAGTTCTTTTCCTGTGTCAAGCTCGTTAAAAAATGAAACAAATCCTCCTCTACTTGAGTCGAGAGATTGACTAGATCTCGTAAATGTTAAGTTGTATATTTAGGTTAGTTGTTTCGGTGTTTTGCATAATTTTCTTACAGTTTTAGGTCGAGTCTTTCAAATGATCTCATTCTTGAACCTTCATTTCATCCACCTTAGTTGAATGAAATGAAGCTGGGGGGCATGCGCTCTAACAGTTATGCTTAGGGGGCATCAAGCACAGTTTTATCTCTATTTCAAGCTTGTGTAAAAATGAAACTAATTTGAAGCATAGTTTTTATCTGTTTCAAGCTTTTGTAAAAATGAAACCTATCTCGAGTCAATTTCAGTTATTTTCAAGACTCGTTAAACTCATGAAAATCCCGAGATTATTTTGCTATTTTTCATTCTCGTAAAACAAATGAAAATGCCGAGTTCTTTCCGTCTTTTCCTGCTCGTAAATTAAATTGAAAGTCGGTCATATGAGTACATTTTTATCCCTTTTTCAAACTCATTAAAATTTACGAAAAAGTGAAAACCATGAGTACATTTTTATCCCTTTTTCGAACTCGTTAAAACTTAAGAAAAAGTGAAACCTTGGAGTTCTCTTTTAAGCCCTTTTCAGACTCTTAAAACATGAAAAGATTGCCGAGCGTTTCTTTTACACTCGTTAAAACGGAATTAAAAGACGGTCCCCTTTTAGCTCTTTTCTGACCGCAAAATCAGGAAAAGATTGCCGGGTTTTTGTCGTTTCAAACTCGATAAGGAAATAAAACGACGTGTCCTTGATCGCTTTTTACTTTTCAGGTCAACGACACTATTATGAAAGTACTCCTTGGTCGCAAGATCAAGCGGTTCCCCCAGGTATTATTTTATACTTTTTCGGGCTTGAGGGACACAAATGTACGAAAAAGTTCAACGTAGAGTCTCCTTTAGTTTTTACAAGACTTTCTCTCTTCTTTGAGTTTGAGATGGATAACAGAGGCATGAGACTTGCCTAAGAGGGTAGCATGACTGTTGATTTGAGCCATACTAACTGTAAGTAGTCAAGGTGACATTTTTTAGTGTAACAGATTGCCCCCTAAAGTGCGAAGCCTGGAATAGAATAGGGTTTTGTAATTCTAGGAAGGGTGAAGCGCTTTATCATTTCAAGGATTACCTTGTGGATGGCCTGGTTGGAACCTGCAATTTTCAACACAAAATACATGGATAAGATTATATCATCACTTGAGGTAGGCATTCCCATACTCAGATTCAAAACTTTAACTAATGGACTAACTATTCTGATACAGGAATGATCTTGCAGTACATCATTTTTATAGACTTTTGTGGACACAGTATGGACGCAGCCATCTGTTTATGATTAGTCTACATAGATAATGAATACAAAACTCCTCGCAGCCTGGATGGTAGAAACTAGATCCAGGGTCTTCACTTCTACTTCCCGAATTGGTACGATTCTAGCCATGTGATTAAATGATTCGATGTCGAACATGGTAGAAACCACTTGATTACCAGTCAATGATGTAAACTGTTAACAAGCGTGAGAGAAACCACCAGTAATGTCAATGGTTCTCAAAATACCAAGCACAACCCGTGAAATGTGAATAGATGTTTTGATGTCGAACACTTCACGGAATCCTCTGATCGAAAGTCAATGATGTAAACTGACGTCAAAGGCGAGAAACCTGCCATTGATGCATGCAGACTTCAAGGTACTGTCGACTCCTAAGTCATCTTTCTAGATAATGTGTCGATGTCGATAGAAAGCGACCCGTTGCAGGCAAGCCCGCAACACGAAATCATTGTTCAAGTTGAAGAAATGTTGCTGTAAGGACTGACTCAGGGATGGTCAAATGGATGACAAGTATTTTGCAGATGAAAGTTTTGCTTGCAGACCTCTTGAACACATAACGACACAACAGATGGCTTGGTGACGAATAACTCAAAGTTAATCCCTGGAACCCGGTTAAAGACTTTCAAAGTGGTTTGGTCAACTGTAAGGTAAAAGATTTCCCAACCCAGGTGAATGAAAAGTGTCGTGTTCAAGAGTGGTAATAAAGTTTCTTTTGAGACAAAAGGTAACAAACAGGTTCATTCTTCTCTCTTTTCCCCCACTATTTCTGGCAAGTACCTCTTTATTTTTAACAAGCTTGAGGAGGATAACATATGCTTGATTATAAGCTCATCCTTCGGACGAGTCCAACCTAGTTTAAATTCGAACCCCAGGAAGGAGTGGTTCGTTCCTGTTTGTAATTGAACAGGTCCTCTACTGTAAAAGTTTAACGAGCCCAGTATAGGAGAAACTCGGCGTTTTTCAATTTTAGAGAGTCTGAAAAAACTAAAGGAGACTCTACGTTGAACTTTTTCGTACATTTGTGTCCCTCAAGCCCGAAAAAGTATAAAATAATACCTGGGGGAACCGCTTGATCTTGCGACCAAGGAGTACTTTCATAATAGTGTCGTTGACCTGAAAAGTAAAAAGCGATCAAGGACACGTCGTTTTATTTCCTTATCGAGTTTGAAACGACAAAAACCCGGCAATCTTTTCCTGATTTTGCGGTCAGAAAAGAGCTAAAAGGGGACCGTCTTTTAATTCCGTTTTAACGAGTGTAAAAGAAACGCTCGGCAATCTTTTCATGTTTTAAGAGTCTGAAAAGGGCTTAAAAGAGAACTCCAAGGTTTCACTTTTTCTTAAGTTTTAACGAGTTCGAAAAAGGGATAAAAATGTACTCATGGTTTTCACTTTTTCGTAAATTTTAATGAGTTCGAAAAAGGGATAAAAATGTACTCATATGACCGACTTTCAATTTAATTTACGAGCAGGAAAAGACGGAAAGAACTCGGCATTTTCATTTGTTTTACGAGAATGAAAAATAGCAAAATAATCTCGGGATTTTCATGAGTTTAACGAGTCTTGAAAATAACTGAAATTGACTCGAGATAGGTTTCATTTTTACAAAAGCTTGAAACAGATAAAAACTATGCTTCAAATTAGTTTCATTTTTACACAAGCTTGAAACAGAGATAAAACTGTGCTTGATGCCCCCTAAGCATAACTGTTAGAGCGCATGCCCCCCAGCTTCATTTCATTCAACTAAGGTGGATGAAATGAAGGTTCAAGAATGAGATCATTTGAAAGACTCGACCTAAAACTGTAAGAAAATTATGCAAAACACCGAAACAACTAACCTAAATATACAACTTAACATTTACGAGATCTAGTCAATCTCTCGACTCAAGTAGAGGAGGATTTGTTTCATTTTTTAACGAGCTTGACACAGGAAAAGAACTATGCTCGGATTCGGTTTCATGTTTACGCAAGCTTGAAACGAAAAACTATGCTTGTTATAAGTTCGCATGCCCCCAGCGTAATGATGCAAATCAAGGTACATGCCCCCCAAGCTTCATTGCATTCAATGAGGTGGATGGAATGAAGCTTTACTTTCAAAATCTTGGAAAGACTCGTGGGAGTTGTTTCATTTTTTAGTGAGGTTGACACAGGAAAAGAACTATCCTCAAAACCCTTGTTTCATTTTTTAAACGAGCTTGACACAAGATAAGGAATTATGCTCATAACTATTTCTACAATCTACCTAACAAAAAACTTTACTCTAAAAACCTTGATTCATTTTTTAACGAGCTTGACACAAGACAAGGAACTATGCTCATGATCCTTGTTTCATTTTTTAATGAGCTTGACACAAGACAAGGAACTATGCTCATGACTACTCTCTAAAATCTACCTACTTAACCTACCCTTGTTTCATTTTTTAACGAGCTTGACACAAGACAAGGAACTATGCTCAAAAAGTTCGCGTGCCCCCAGCATAATGATGCAAAGCGAGGTACATGCCCCCCAGGCTTCATTGCATTCAACCGGCTGGATGAAATGAAGGTTTACTTTCAATATTTAACTTGAAAAGGGAGTTGTTTCATTTTTAAGGAGGTTGACACAAGAAAAGAACTATCCTCATCAACTGATTCATTTTTTAACGAGGTTGACACAGTAAAAGGAACTTTCCTCGGACACACTTACTTTCTACAATCTACCTACATATCCTAAAATCTACCTGATTCATTTTTTAATGAGGTTGACTCAGTAAAATAACTATCCTCTAACACACTGATTCATTTTTTAACGAGGTTGACACAGTAAAAGGAACCTTCCTCATTACATCCAATTTCATTTTTTAATGAGGTTGAGAGAGGAACAAACTATCCTCGTGCTCACTGATCATGTCAATGGACACACCTTGATCATGGCTTCCAAGAGATCTTCATCAGAAGGAAGAATAATTCTCTGGAAGGAACACATGTCAAGGGACTCAAAAGGGATAAGAACATCGTGTTCAAGTAATCCCATAGAGTTTTCCATGTCAATTACCGGATCTAAATCAACAGTGAGGGGCTCACTTACATTGGTAACTGAAAACATGGGATCAGTTGCCACATAATTAACCCGTGGCAGGGTAGATACCACTTTAGAATCAGGAACATTTAGGGGTGTCATATTATTGGTAGTTGAGACAAGACTAGGGAACGAAAGCTGGTCTACAGTCACAATACTGTCATTGTGAGGGAAAGACATCACGCGAAAGAGTGTCGATATGACAGCTTTCATTGCATAAACATAGTCTCGCCCAAGGAGTAAATTGAAATCCAAGGGACCTCGAACTACCATAAGATCAATACAGACAGTTTTACCTTCCAAGGTAATAGAAAACTTAGGAAGAATCCCTAAAGGTTCACTAATTGTTCTGTTAAAAGCTTTCAGATTCTGCGTAATAGGCGCAAGCTGAGGGGAACCCAAAGCTTTCCAAACAGCTGAGGATAAAATACTAACAGAAGCACCTTCATCTACCTGAGTACGATGTATGTCCCTACCACCAGCCTTGACAATGATTTGGAAAGGGATGGAGGAAGGAAGACAAGGTTCTGTCAGTCTATTCCAATCAAAGGAAAAAACCTCAGTACTTGGAGGGGCTTCTGTAGAAACAGGTGAAATGCCCCCCGGCATAGAAGAATCCGATGTAACAAGAAGAACATCAGCGGTATGAAATTTACTCTCGAAAAGGAGAGTGTGATCGACCGAATGTGAAATTGAATCGACCACTTGATCAACTAATGGATCATCAACCTGAGTGACATGAGTTTCACTCTCCAATGGGAGAGTGTGATCGACTGTACTTGAATTTAGATCAATCACTCCGTCAGTTGACGGTAGGTTGGGAGAAAGTTTACGGTAACCAGTTGGAAATTCTTGCTGTGGAACAGTAAGTTTTTCAAACAATGTTGAGGCTTCATCCATGTGAGGGCAAATGTGAGTTTGATGACTCCCTTTGCATAACTTACAAGGAAACCTAACTTTACCCTTTTTCCCAGGAACCTGACTATCACTGGTTGATGGATCAACGGAAAGTTGATGGGATTTTTCTGACCATACTTCCAAGACCTTTGGAATACCAGGACAATTAACAAGGAAGTGGTCACCCTTACAAAGCCTGCAAGGGTATTTGGGTTTACGATGCATGTCGAAATTTTCCTCAACACAACTAACACTTACAGCCATGGTTGGTTGGTTGACTTCTTTCTTATCTTGCTTCTTCTTCTTCTTCTTCTTCTTCCCTTTCTTCTTCTTCTTAACCTCCTGGTTACTAGCATCAAGACTTTTACCAGGCGAAGAGGAAGAAATGGAGGAAGAAAAATTAGGCGAAGAAGGTAAAGGGTCAACAAAAAGTTGGTTATGTTGAGATGGTGAACTCTGTGAAGGTGAAGCATCCGGTTGAGGTGGAACAATTGGAGTACTTTGGGCCAACGAAGTTGAAAATAACCATATCGGTAAACCTATTGTAAATCCAGGTAATGACAAAGTAGCCATATAAGGAGGACCAACATTTCCAAAGTAAGGAAAAGTACTAGGATTCTCATTAGGAGGGGTTCCTAGGTTGATAAATTCCGGAACATTTGCCATTATATTCAACTTCAGTGAATTTTATTAACAATTTAAAACTAAAATTAACAATTCACAATTCACACTTAACAACTAAAATTCACAATTCACACCTATGGTCTCTAAAAGTAAAAACAAACAAATTAACACGCGCTATCAAATCTAGGAGTCAAACCACACACAAACAGTAAGCTCTCCGAACCGAAAACACTAGTTGGTGATGAAGCCCAACCTCGCTGAATTCAGTACAGAAATGGCGGGTGGAACAGTTACCCCGGCAACCTGCTTAATGAATAGACCGGACCAAGTTCCTCCACTTTAACCGTCTCGAGTGAAGTGAACCCCCCGGAAAATCCAAGTGAGTATAACCGACGTCTGTTCCAGGTACAGTGGGACCTTCCCTCCACCGTCACCTCGGTAGAACCCTAAAGATTATGGTCACTAAGGTCACCAAGAGTAACAAATATACCTGGGGGAACAGTCTAAACTCCGACAGCACGCAAGGGCAGAGTAGCAAGCTCAATCCCCTTACCGGCTCCTTGACAACAATCCAAGGTTTACCGATAAGTGACCCCTGGCTCCTCGACAATGGTTAATCCGAGGTTTACCGTTTGTAATACGTACTGTCTGGCGTCGTTCCCAACGAGGGGGGAATGATCCCCTCACTGGTTCGGACACGAGCTCGTGCTTCTCCTTTAAGAGGAGCTTTCCCAGAGTGTAAATGTAACAATTGGATTTGATTCTACTCAAGATAAACTATCTGTTTAGTTTTGTAGTCTTGGAGAGTTAAGTACTCACCTACTCCAAGACCCTAGCCTAAGCTATGTTGGTGTTTCAGAGCCCTAGAAATGTAAAAATTACTAGATGAATTTTAATTAAGCGCTGTGTTATTAAGGCTGTTATTACTCAAATGGGTAAATGGAGATGAAACCAATGGTGTTATGACCCGACTCAACTGAATGCAATCGAATATGATAATGCAATCCTTTCAATTCGATGAATCCTAACTAGAGTAAGGAAAGAGTTTCCATTCACTTCCGACAATGCAAAAAATTGATGCACTAATTTTATCAAGAAAAACTAATGCAAATCAATTCCAAACCATTTTTTTTATTTTTATTTTTGTGTAAATTCAAATCAAAGAAAGCTGATCTAAATCTACAATAGATTTTTCAGAATGTAAACTATGTAATTGTAATCTAGGCACAATTCACTTGAAAAGTATGCAAATGTAATCTATGCACATTTTCCATTAATATTCCGAAAATGAGAATTCTAATCATGCAAATGTGATCTATGCAAGAGAATTCTCAAACACAAGACGATTCTAATGTAATCTAAGAACCAATCAAGTGCAAGTTGAGAAAATTGGGTGAGAGTTCCAAAGATCAAAAATAAAAACACTCAAAGGCGATTAACACTCATACACAATTTAGCCCCCCCCGGCGAATGAGGGGGAAATTTTTTTGCAAAAACAAAAGCAAAAAGATGTAAAATTGTGAAAAGACTGAGACAAACCTCCAAGTAATGATCAAAGGAAATCAAATCAAGAATTTCCCGAGAAAGAGACTCAAAACACCCAATTGATGAATGCTAAGAGCAGGAACAAGCTTAGGTGAAGATTCTGGACAAGGGACTAATGAATCTGGGCAGAAAAAACTAAGAAAAAACAGAATCTAAGAGTAAAAAAGCAAAAAATGGAGTTTTCTCAAATTTTAGCAGGGGGACGCAGGCGACCCATTAGCACAGATGCGGGTCCGCTCTGTGCACACAGCAAAAGTGCGTCCAGGGACGCACTGTACAGCACTCAGAGGGTGCGTCCGTCTGAAAAACTCAAGAAAAACCAAAATAAAACTAATCCTAAGCTAACCCACCCAGAGACAGAATCACAGAGCCAAAACCAGAAAAATAAACCAATTTTCTCAAAGCAAAGTTCACATAAAGGAAAAGACTTTTCTCATCAATGGAATCTATCCCCAGCGGAGTCGCCAATTTGTCACACGGAATCTGTCAAGGGTGCGGACACGACTGACCTTCCTAGAAGTCTAAGACGTTCTAATGACAAACAAGACAAAATGGAGTGATCTTTCTCTAAATACACCTTTTACAACATGAAAACTACAAGTGTTTAGGCTTACCTTATTCCAAACGCTGTTGTTGAAGTCTGTTCTTGACGATCCGGATGAGCTCCTCCTTCAAGTCAATTCCTGCAACCACAAACAATCAAACAATTACCAAGCACTTGCATTTCATATAATAAAACATATATTCAACATGCAGACCAAGGAACACATGAAATAACTCATTAACACAAGCTATTGAGAAAAATAAACCAGTTTGTATTAATAACGAAACAAAGAAACTTTTACAACCTGGCCTTGGTGTTGTGCAAGTTCCTCCCAGGGTCCATCAAGGGTTTTCCTCTACTTTGACAAAGCTCACCCTCTCCCAAGTAGAATCAAGTGAAGACAATCTCTCCTCACAAAGGCTCTACTGGAAGACCTAAATCCTGCAGCATTTACCCAAAGAAAATGTATAGTTCCAACCTCCTCTCCTTCTGGCTCAATGCCTTTATTTATAGTGCTGTAAAGAGGTTATTCAGGTCCACTATCAATGGGATCATCCCCGTCTATGGGTGGGATAGCTCCCTTATTGATGGGATAAGTTCCCCCTTAATAGAGATACATGAACCAACTGGAGGCGCATCCATTTCATCAAACCGACCTCTAGAATGTTCTAGAAGTAACCACAAGTAACTTTTTTCAAGATAAAACTCGCGCATTTTGCCTTTTACAGAGGGACGCACCTGTCCCTTAACATACAGAGCGTCCATGGACGCATATTTTGTGAACAAGGTCAGCGTCCCCGCAGGTAAGGCTAGAGAGAACCTGCGACCGCAGAGATAAACATAGTTTTTACAAGACTTTCTCTCTTCTTTGAGTTTGAGATGGATAACAGAGGCATGAGACTTGCCTAAGAGGGTAGCATGACTGTTGATTTGAGCCATACTAACTGTAAGTAGTCAAGGTGACATTTTTTAGTGTAACAGTGCATGACAAAAATTTTTGAAATATTGACGGCACTTGTATTATCACATAGAATGGAGATGGGTGGAGTACATGTGATCTGAATGTCTTGCAAATTTTGCATCATCCAAAGTAGTTGTTGGTGAGCTCCAGTATTGTAGCAATAATGCTACAACTCCTGGGGCTTCCTGTCTCTCATTTTATCAACCCGGTAGTTCGTACAAACTTGGAAGCGACGGTGCTATATGCACAAGTACTAGCTCTTGTCGCAGCTGTCACTTGGTCAACTGGCACAAGTCCGCTAGGGCTCAAGCCAACTTCTATAGGCTCTCAGAAGAAGCTTGCTAATTGATGGACGAAAGCTATTCTCAAAGGAAAACTACTCTACTTGACAAAATGGACTGAAAGAAAATCAAAGCATGTAAACCTAGGAAACCCTAATTTAACTAGTCTAACCTCTACAATGCAAAGAATGTGAATGAAACTTCTACCAATGCTGCTGTTACCTCTAATAAGTGCAAATGCATGGATCTAAACTACTTGCATCATGAAAGATATGTTTTTGTATTTTTCCTTTAAGTGTGTGGAATGATTGTGATCTTGTGCTAACTAGGGTTTGGTTGTGCAGATGGGATGGAGAAGGAAGGAAAGCGTGGGACAGGTTGGGGAGGCTAGGAGAGGTCCCTAGGGATCCTTAGCATCCATCCATAGAGGTTCCTCACATTCAGAAGCTCAGAAACCGAGTGAGTGGCCTCCTACAGGAAGTCTGCAGGGGATCCTACAGGATACTCTGGTTTCTACAGGATGTCTACCAACAGCTACAGGATGACCTACCGTGAGTGTTTGGCGTGATGGAAGGGTGATGAAATGGTAGGGGGAGATGTGTAAGGTAGGAATGAGGCTGGTGATGGCTGTAGAAGTGGAGGAATAGGATAGGGAGTGAATGTAGGGAGTAGGTTGGAAGATAGAGGGCTAGGTTAACGAAAGGGCTAGAGAATGGAAGTACGTGAGGAGTGAAAGACTTTGGGAGATAACAGAGCGGAGCAGAGGTCAAAGATGTGTTTGCATGCGTGATCAAGATGGAGGACGAAGTAATGGAACGAGAGAAAGCAATGTAAATGGAACAAATGCTTGTGACTATCACCAAACCGAAAATGCATTAACTTAGACTACCTGTGCTTATAAATTCAATGAACAACAATCTAAACGCGAAGGAGAATGTGCATGAAGCTGTGGTAAAGGAGTGTGGTGCAGGTGTGAATCATGTGGAAGCATCTAACATAACGTGACTGTGTTTGCAGCAATCATGGAATAAAGAAATGCGTATTTTTGGTGGTTAGTCATGGACTGCACTCCAATCCCAGATGAGATGGCGGTGAGCCTTAACAACCTTTTTGTTGGAGATCCAATAGATTGTATCTATCCTCTTCTAACCTAAGCAACTGTAAACCAATTCACCATAAGCAAATCCTATCTAAACTCATGAAAATAACTAAATTAGCACCCTGTAATTCGAATTGCATGTGAAAATGAAAACTCAAAGCGCTGAAATGAAATGGAAACAACACTACAGCAGAGGGGATCTATGGCTCTCAGGTTGGGCCCTAACCTGAGAGCTATAGTATCCTTAAGAAAACTCAGAGCTAGATCAAAATCTGCCTTCTTTATTCATAATCTGATGTTATGCCAAATTGGCTTACAAAAAGGAACAAAAACTGAGCTCTAGCTCGTACTTTCCAATTACAAGAGTAATGCCAAGGTTCAAAAAGCTTCTCTACAAGGCTACGACCTCAGTATTTATGCAAAAACGACTATCCAACAGGTGTCCTTGATTTTAGGAGCTCGGCTGTCCAACTAGAGTTCAACTGCAGATCATGTAGGACAGTCATAACTGCTGTTCCTGTAGAGCAGTTTATAACTGCTGTTCCTGTAGAATAGCTGGCTGCTTCTAAGCTCGGAGGGAAGATGGATTGGAGCTCGGAGTTCTTGGTGGGAATCACGAGGAATGTCCCCAAGACCGTGGACATCCTCTCCTAAAAACCAGCAGTGCCACCTCATTGCCTCCTTGTCTCCTTTTCATGTGGTCTTTTCTCCCTTTTAATGCAAAAAAACCTGAAATCATAATGCATTAGTCACGTAGATAAAGTGTCTACCCTTATTCCTACAAACAACACAAATAAACTAAGAAATGCATGCATAAGCAGTAAAAAGTGAATGGTTTGAGCAAATAGAATAGGCCAAAATGAGCCCGAATTGTACCAAAATTGGGGCTCATCATCACCCCCCAGCTGAACCATTTACTCATCCTTGAGCAACTTAGTCAAGATCCTCATCCTTCATGGCTTTCACTGCTCCCCTTACATCCCAAGCTTCTGTGGTGACGTCTTCTTGGTCGATATGAAACCCTACTGTGTTTTCCACTTTTTCCCATTGTGCCTGGTCATCCTTTCCTGTACTTCCTTCAGCCAATCCTAGCAGCAATGGAGGGCTGAGTTTAAGGCCAATCCAGCTGGCCTGAAGTCTTTGCACGGATTTCTTGTAAAGGTCCACTCTAGCTAATGCTTCCCTCATTCTGGTTGGGGTATGGTATTCCCAGATCTTCAAACTATGTGCCAAGGCATGCCACCTACGTGCACAAGCCTGGGCAGCAGTTTCTCCCAATAATCTGTCCATGTCTTCAAAGTGGGCTATTGCTTGGGCTTGCTGGTCCATAAATCTCAAGGAAGCTGTGGGATCATTGGATAACTGTTGGCGGGCTGAGATGAGGGCAACCGGATCCTCTGGTTCTGCCCGAATGTACAGTGGCTCACTCACTTCTCGGCTCATGACCAATTTTTCTTCAGTGGCTCTCTGATCCTCATGATTCAGCCATGAAGCAAAAGCCATCAACTGCAGATCGCCCAAGGCGATATTGGGATCCCAAGAGACTTCATTGGGCAAAACCAGATTGTGGATGTAGAATTCTGCTAGCTTGGCTTTGTCCTCTGCTGAGCTAGTATTGCATATTTCAGCAAATTGCTGTGGGTTATGGATTTGCTCAATACCTCTTTGTGCTAGTGTGTTTATCTGGAACTGTAGCCACTGATCCTTTAAGTACAACCCATAAGACTTTGCAGGATGTCTGCACTGCAGGGCCTCCATGGCCCAACTGGCCATGCAAGCCAATTGTGTTTCCTTTTGTTGCAGCTGTTCCTTTAAGGCTTGCACTTCAATTCTTATCTGCTGTTCTTCTTCCTGTAGAAGTGTCTTTGGCCCTTCAAGATTGGTGGTCAGCTCCTTCTTGCCTTCTTGTTCATTTGTGATGCCCTTGGAGGATGTTTCTGCCCCTGCCTTGAGTTCTTGTAGCTGCAACCTTAACTTCTGGTTTCCTTCCTGTAGAAGTGCCTGCTGGCAACTAGCCACCTGTTTGGCCATGGTGAACTCGCTCCTGACCTCCCTGAGCTGATCTTGTAGAGGGCCTATGTCCCCCACCCCCTTTGATTTGGCAATTTGCATCCATGTATGGGAGCAGACTCTTTCTTTCTCTAATTCAAAGAATAGGGGTACAGTAAATTTTTGTGGGATGATCTTGCCCGCCTCCAAGAAGGTATAATATGAATTCAGATTGGGCGAAGGGCTAGGTTCGGGTATATGTTCTCTTGCTGTTTCTTCAGGTAGTTCTGCCTCATCCGCCCTTGGTGATGAGGGTCCTCCTTCTTCTCTTTGTTCGGTTTCCTGTAGTCGAGCCAAGGTATCCTGTAGGACGTTTTCAGCTTCCTGTAGCCTGGTTTTCTCGTCCAACAGGTCCACTCGGTCTTGCCATGTGCTCTTCTTCAGGCTTCCCTTTTCGTAGGTAACTGTGACCTTTGAGGGGGATTTTTCTTTGGGAGAAGCAGGGGTGTCCTCAATGACAATTGGGCTGCTGGACTGCTGCTGTGGTTTCCCTGTTTTTATCCGAACACTTCTCCGTGCTTTGAAGTAGAGAGGAGGGTCCCTCTTCCTCTTTCCTTTTGGCTTAGGTGGCGTACTGAGGCCAGCTAATACAGCCGCTGCCTCTCTGGCTAAAACATCCACCTTCTGCTTCTCAGATTTTGGTTTTGCATGGCTTCCTGTAGAAGCCTATTTTTGCACTTTTGTGCTTCCTGTAGAAGCTGTTATCGGGCTTCCTGTAGAAGCCTTGGTCTTTGCTTTTGGGCTTCCTGTAGAAGCCTGCTTCTCACTGATCTTCGGGCTTCCTGTAGAAGCCTTTGTTTTTGTTTTTGGGCTTCCTGTAGGAGCCTGTTTTTCACTGATTTTTGGGCTTCCTGTAGAAGCTCGCTTCTCCTTTCCTGTAGTGGCAGGTGTCTTTACTTTTACTTGCTTTGCTGCAGGGGTTTGATCCTTTTGTTTGCTTGTGAGTGCTGAAGAGGTAATTGGGCTGACATGGCTTGCCCCAACTTTGTCTCTTCTGCTTTTTGACCTTATTTCTCTTGCTGACAGGATGGGGGAGTCAGCTTTTTCTTCAGCCTTCTTTTCCTCAGCCACCGCTTCCTTGTCTTCAGTGCTGGAGGAGCCACTATCTTCGATCAACATTTTAATGTCCCCATCTCGTGTTAGATTCCTAAATGACTCCCAGGAGAGGGGAACTTTATATGAGTGCAGTGCATCCTCCACAAGCAATTTTATTAACCCATGATGGGCTATCTGATCAGGGATGCCCTGTCTTAGCTTTGTAGCACACTCCATTAGGGACTGCAGGAGATAATAAGGGATGCTTAGTTTTTGCTCTACAGGAAGGTCAATTCCGTGCCTTAACTCAGTGAGGAGCCGGAAGTGATATGCATACACGATACTGAACCGGCCTTCACAAGTAATATATTTCATAATGTGAAAACTAACTTCGTTCCATGGTGGTGACAGGCTGGTCCTCCTCACCGTGTTTTTATCCTCAGAGAATTCTTCCTCAGGTGGGAAGAACTCCTTCTTGGCTTGCTGACTCAACTTTCTCTCGTCTTTGTCCCACGGCAGGCCCATAGGAAGTTCTGTGATCCGACTGAGGTGTTCTGGGGTGAGTTTGAGGCTTAGACCTCTGAAGGTTACTGTGGCCAGTGTCTGGGACTTAGGCTGCAGAGCCTGCAAGAATTCCTCAGCTACTTCATCATCGTAGCCCTGTAGCTTATCACAAAAAGGCATCCATTATGCTCTGGTGAAGAGCTCAACCACTGCCGGGTTTCTCCTTAATGTATTTGAATCAGTGGGCTCTCGTCTTATAAACCCACCCGGCATGATGGACACGGGGGTTTTGACTAAAGGTGACAAATGCAAAGGAGATTCGGTCTATTCCAGGCAGAGCATGCATACAATTCACAAAACACAGTCTAATGATACTGCTATCCTGTAGAAGCGATAGTATAGGCACAACAATCCGATATTTTTATGACCAGACTGTGAATAATGATCTTGCCACCTTTGAAAGCCAATTGCGGAAGGAGTTTCAGGGTTACCTTTTTTTCTGCCACCTTTTCTTACGTGAGGAATTCCTCTTCCTGTAGAACCGCGTTCCTGTAGAGACTGCTTCCTGTAGGACTGCGTTCCTGTAGAAGCCACGCGCAATTCTCGGGGAGGACTGTAGTTGGCCGCACTCACTGTGTGCTTGACCAGCGTTCTGGTAGCCAACAACTCGGCGTATCAAAATGCAGAAGAAATCAGAATGGCTGGCCGAGTTGAAGTGTTGGATGATAAATGCGTGCGGTTGATTTAGCCGATTGGATTTTGAACCGGCGCAATCCATGGCGCGGGGGATGAGCTGTCCCCGTGGACCGTTGGGCGACGTCATCCATCCTCCGCCTACGTTCTCACTCACTGCTGCATTCATTTCCTCAGATTTTCCGCCGCCTTTCCTGTTAAACTCATGCTTCTGACGAGAGTGCTCCCACGTGCATGCCGTTCATTCTCTTTGTCATGTCCGCCACCCAATCACCCAATTACACTTTAACTAGCCGACGTGGCCAGTCGACTGGCCATACGGCCGCTCAACCATTCAATTTTACGCTTTGCAAACAAATTCAAAGTTAGATTCATGCGATTTGATGGAATGAAGGGGAAGACACTTACCTGCGTGCGGCTGCACACGGTTTTTCGGTTTTTGGACGACGGGGAGTGGATCTACCTGCTGCATGCGACGTACACAGACCTAGAAGCTCGTGGTAACCGGATGCCAACGCTGGAGTGGACGGATTTGCTTGCATGCGCCCGCGTTTCATCTCAGATGACGGTGCTGTGAATGGCATCCACTTGAGCAGGTTGAACTGTTACAGGATCCCCGCGAGGGGTCTCGTAACAGTCCTTTCTCCTTGGGTGCATGCTGCACGATGGCGGTTCTGATCACGATCCCGGAGCTCTTGATGCCTGTGGTATGAGATCCAATCATTTTTCTATTTGGAAATGGCTTTCTCACGAGAACTCATCGATTTCCTTTGTTTGTGCAGGGACTTGGCCGCATGTCGACACAGGTGGTGGAGCATGGTGACAGCAACGTGCAAGGATGCTTAACAGAGGCTTGCATGCATCCAAACCAAGCCATGGTCGCGAAATCTCCTTTTACGACGAATTATAGCCGCCCAAAACTCCTACAGGAAGTTTCCTGTAGACACAAAGCTTCCTGTAGAAAGTTCGGCCTTCCTGTAGAGAGTCCGCGCCTTCCTGTAGAAAAACTGTGCCTTCCTGTAGAAAGACAGCAGTTTCCTGTAGAAGATTCAAACCATGATAAAATTGCACATACCTTGAAAAACATAAGCATTCTTGGAGGAGGAGCTTGTGAGGTGTCCTGGCTGCATGAGAAGGACCTTTGACTTTGACTTGAGAGGCTTCCTCTCCTCCATAGAACACCTGCAATCTGCATGCAAATTTCACATAATAGCTTATTGATCTTTTTTTTTTTTTTTTTTTTTTTTTTTTCCCTTTTTTTTTGAAAGATAGCAGGGGCGCCTCAATGAGGTTTTCACCCTTACCACCTGCCTTAAGCGCCTCAGAGAGGTTTTCACTCAAGGATCTTTATTTCTTTTTTCTCTTTTTTTGAAAGATAGCAGGGGCGCCTCAGATGAGGTTTTCACCCTTACCACCTGCCTTGGGCGCCTCAGGAAGGTTTTCACCCAAGGATCTTTATTATTTTTTCTCTTTTTTTTTTTTTTTTTAGATTCTTCAGGGTGTGCCCAAAGCAGGGGCAGGACCCTTCTCTATGACCAATACTACTTTCTCCATAGTTTTGATGAACTCTTGTCTGGAGGGAGGCCTCCTGTAGATCTTCAATCGATGCCCGTTGACAAGCATGGGGATGGCTTCCTCATCAATGGTACGGATAAGAACAGATCCATTGTCATGACATTTTTCCACTGAATATGGCCCTAGCCATCTGGTTCTCAGCTTCCCCTTGAAATCTTTGTATCTGGAATCATACAACAAAGCCCAATCTCCCGGCTGAAATTGCTTGTCATGGAGATGCTGGTCATGCCACACCTTCCTCTGAAGTTGAACCACTTCTGAGTGAAGGAGGGCCTGCATGCGGTGCTCATCTAGTCCATTAAGCTGCAATAGCCTTTCTTGTTGTGCATGGCTGAGATCTAGATCTAGCTGAGCTGCCATCCTCAAAGTGTTATACTCAAACTCAATGGACATCAAAGCTTTCTTCCCATAGACCAGCTCATAAGGTGTGAAGCTGGTCGTGGTCTTCCAAGTGGTGTTGTAAGCCCATGTGGCTTCAACCAGGCGATCTGCCCAGTCCTTTCTACTGCTGCTCACCACTTTAGTCAAGATCCCTTCTAATGCTCTATTGGTGACTTCCACCTGCCCATTTTCTTGAGGATGATAGGGAGTGGAAGTTCTATGCTTGATCTTGTGATGAGCTAGGAGATCTTCAACCAGGTGGGAGGTGAACTGGCTCCCTTGATCGGTGACCAGCTCTCTTGGATAGCCAAACTTATAGAAGATGTTCTCTCTTAGGAACTCGGCCACTTTTTCTTCTGTTGCTGCTTTGATTGCTTTGGTCTCTGCCCACTTCGTCAGGTAGTCAGTGCACACAATGATGTAGGATCTTTGCCTCGAAGATGGATTGATTGGACCCACAAAGTCCATGCCCCACTTCTCAAATGGCTCAAGAGTCACTTGAGGTTGGAGAGGCATCTCATCCCTTTGGGTCGGTTTCCCCATTCTTTGGCATTGGTCACACTGGCTGACATATCTTCTGACATCTTGATGAAGTGTGGGCCAATAGTAGCCTGCCTGCAGGATCTTGAAGGAAGTTCTCTTTGCTGCAAAATGTCCTCCACAAGGCCCATCATGACAGGTGAGGAGGATGTCAAAGACTTCCTCCTCCCTTACACAACGCCTTAAGATCTGATCGGGGCCAAGCTTGAACAAATTGCCCCCAATCCATGTAAATGAGGCACTCTTTCTGATGATTTTGCTCTTCTCTTTTGAAGAGAGGTGCGGAGGGAACTGAGCTGAAACAAGGTAGTTTGCTATATCAGCAAACCATGGAGAGAGTACTGAGATAGCAAACAGATGCTCATCAGGCATCTGGTCATCCACCGTCCCATCTTCATCTGCAGACAAATCCAATCTAGACAAGAAGTCAGCAACAACATTTTCTCTCCCTGGTTTATCAACAATGGTTAGATCAAACTGCTGCAATAAAAGTAACCATCTAATAATATGAGCATTCACATCTGGTTTATTCATCAAATATCTAATAGCAGCATGGTCAGTATGTACAAAAGTCTGGTAACCAGTAATATAATGTCGGAACTTGTTCAGTGCATGGACCACAGCTAAGAATTCCTTCTCGGTTACAGTGTAATTCAGCTCTGCGTTGGACAAGCTTTTGCTAACGAAGTAAATGGCATATGGAAGTTTTTGCTCAACTTGTCCTAAGGCTGCACCTATGGCTTTGTTCGAGGCATCAGTGTGGATGTGGAAAGGTAGGGCCCAGTTTGGACCTCTCAGGATTGGAGCTGACACTAACTTGTCTTTTAATTCATTCAAACTCTTCTGACAATCGTCAGTCCAATTAAACTCCACATCTTTTGCCAACAGACCTAACAATGGCGAGGCTAGCTTGCTGAAATCTTTAATGAATCTTCGGTAATATCCTGCTAATCCCAAGAAACTCCTAACATCCCTTACCTTTTGTGGAGGTGGAACCTTTTTTATTAGAGCGATTTTGTTAGGATCCACCTGTAACCCTTGGCGAGAGATGGTATGGCCTAGCACAGTCCCTTCAGTCATTAGGAATTCACATTTTTCAGGGCTAAGGGACAAGTTCATCTCGATGCACTTGGTTAGGACCTTTCCCAAGTTGGACAATGCTTCCTGGAAGTTAGCCCCATAAGGAGTAAAGTCATCCATATAGATTTCTACTGCATCATGGACCAACTCCGAGAAGATGCTCAAGACAGCTCTCTGGAAGGTAGCAGGAGCATTGCATAGCCCAAAGGGAAGGACACGGTAGGCAAAGGTACCCCAAGGACAAGTGAAGGTGGTCTTATCTTGGTCTTTCGGGCTGATTTGAATCTGGTTGTACCCGCTAAACCCATCCAGGAAAGAGAAGAACTTCTTTCCTGCCAGTCCATCCAACACTTGATCTATGAAAGGCAGAGGGAAATGGTCTTTCTTAGTAGCTTTGTTCAGCTCTCGGTAGTCTACATAGATTCTCCATTTCCCATTTTTCTTGGGAACCAAAACCAGAGGGGACACCCATTCACTATCTGAGATGGGGTAGATGAATCCAGCATCCAACAGTTTCTGCAATTCTTCCTTGACAATGTCCTTAAGGGCTGGATTCATTCTCCTCTGGGGTTGCCTAACTGGTTTACAATCCTCTTTGATGTATATATGATGGGTACAGACCGAGGGATGGACTCCTTTCATCTCCTTATAGCTCCAAACAAAAGCATCTAAGTGGTTGGCCAATAGGCTACACAACTCCTTCTCCTGGGAAGGAGATAGGGAGGAGCTGATCTTTAATGCTCTCTCAGGGCCGAACTCCACACTTTTGACTCTGGGAGTGACAGGGCTGGTTGTACAAAGGTCCACTAAGGTGCTAGCTTGGGCATCCTCCACCAACTTCTCTAAAGATAGTGCACTGGAAGGTGGATTCTGGATCAGGGTCTCAATCAAATCATCCTCGGTAGGAGGGTCTCTTCTAGTGGTATCTAGGGTGCACAAAGGTGCAGAGTACACCTCGTCTTCCTCTCCTTCCTCCAACCAGAGTGGTAAATCATGCTCTAAATAAGGTTGAGCAGGAGGGTATAGGACTAGCTGCTTGGACATGGGACCATTTTTGATGGTCATGTTTCCTGCCCGACAACTTATGTAAGCATCTGCAGTAGCTAACCAAGGCCTTCCCAAGATGAGAGGATATCCAGTAAGATTGGCCTTTGGTTGCAGAACCAGGAAGTCTGCAGGGTATTCCCAAGAATCGATAGAGACCAAGACATCCTCCACAATCCCTTCGGGAGTCACGGTGGAGCGATCTGCTAATTGCAGTATTGTCGAGGTCTTCCTCAAGGAACCCTGAAGATTGAGTTTAAGCATGGTATCCCTGGTCATCACATTGATGGCCGCCCCCAGATCAATCAAGATGTGGGGGATAATGGTGCCATTGATGTGAACATCTATTACAGGACTTCCAGGATCTAGGTACTTTGGGCAGATGACTTGTCCTAGCATAAGGTCAGACAACTGTCCTATGACATTGATAGTTGAGGCATCTTTCTTCCGTCTGCCTGGGTGTTTGAAACACTTCTCCTTAACCAGCTTGTTATATATTGGCACATCCTTGATGGCTTGGAGAAGTGGGATTTTTACACACAACTGCTTGAGCTCACCCAAAAGCTCATCTTCTTCTGGGTTAGGTTGTGTGGTGGCTGTTAGTCTCTCAGGAAAGGGTGGAATAGGCTTTGGTTCACTCTCCTGATGGTTTTCCTCATCCTCTGGGGGAGGAGGTTGGCGATCTGGAAGAGTCTTTCCAGATCTAAGATTGATCTCCTGGATCTCCACAGCATAGGTAGGGCATGAGGTCTCCCCAGTATATACCTGCTGAGCCTGTCTATTGTTGGGGTTCGGGTTCGGTTGAGCAGGCATCTGAGGTTGCCTTGGAGGAGCAGGAGGTAAAGGCTGAGGTTGAACTGGTGGTGGAGGCAAAATGGCAGGAGGAGTGTTGTATTGGGGCCTCCACCCCGGCTGAGGTGCATTCCATTGAGGCTGTGGCTGGGTATGTGAGTGATATGGATGAGAAGTAGGTTGAGTGGGGTACTGAGGTGGATAAGACCATGGAGGAGGCATGGACCATGAAGGATGAGCAGGAGGACCCCAGGAAGGCATAGGAGTTGACTGGTTGGGGTTGTAATAGGCTTGAGATGCCCCTTGCATCCCCTGCTGATAAGGTCTAGATCCTTGAGGCCTCCTTTGGTTGATGAAGTAGAGAGGTTCAGTGGGGGCTTCGGTTCCTTGGTACATGGCTTTAAACCCAGGTAAGGTTGGACACTGATTTGTTGGGTGGTCCTCCTCACAAACGAAACACACTTCAACCGAATGCAATGGACATTCGTTCTTAGGGTGTCTTCTGGTGCACCTAGGACAGAAGACAGCCAAGGCTCTCTCAGCTTCTTCTTTCTTCTGCTGGATCCTGAATGTGTCCAGCTGCATGGCAATGGTCTGTCTCACCTCACTCTTAAGATCTTCTAATTGGTTTGTAAACTCATGTTTGGAGAAAGGGACACCAGTGGAGAGGAGATTTCCTCTACCTCGTTTTCTAGCTGCCCTGGAATGATTTCGAAACACAGTCTTGATTTCCTCATAGGGCAGTTGGTAAATGTCCCCCCCAGCTAACATGTGAAGGGTGTCTAAGAGATCTTCAGGGACTCCTCGGAGTAGAACCAACTTGAGGGATTCAGGGTCAAGTGTGCACCTGGCCCGTTTATAGCTAAGTTGGAACCTCTCCTCATAATCCTCTAAAGACTCATCATTCCCCATGGTCATTCGAAAGATCTCTCCCTTGGTTTCCTTGGACCTACAATAATCCCTATACTTGGTATTGAAGGCTTGCTACATCTGAGCCCAAGTAGCGATGCTATTCCCAGGTAATCCCATGAACCAGCGTAGTGCTGCATCCTTAAGAGTGGAAGGGAAAAGCTTCAGCTTTTGCTCATCTTCAGTATAGTCATAGGTTCTACAAAGGACAGCAAACTCAAACAAGAAGGTATCAGGATCCTCAGTGGTCAGTCCATGGAAGTGAGGCAAGGCGGAGGGGCTAATGTTTTTCATTTTCATATCTCCATTGGTCTCTCGGATGGGGAAAGCTCCTTCTATTCTCTCATCTTCTCTCCTATTATCAGCCATCGCTTCAGATGGAGTGGTTTCTAACTCTTCTTCTTCTATAGGGTCTTGGTATATCTCAGGATGTTCACCTATAGGTTCCTCTGGGTCACTGTCACCAAAGAAGAGAGAAGGGTGACTTAGTGATGCGGTGGGGGTGTTGGGTAGGAATTTGCCTGATTTATCTCGGTTCCTACGAGGCATGAAATGGAAAGGACTTTTCTTTTTTTGAGTGCTTTTGTTTTTTTTTCTTTGGTACCTGCAAAACTGGAACAAAGTGATCTACAACTAACTATATTACTCAAATGAAATTGCGGAATCGGAAAGTTAATCTAGGAAAGCAAGAAATGCTAATCTATGAAAGCAGGAAATGCTAATCTAGGAAAGCAGGAAATGCTAATCTAGGAAAGCAGGAAATGCTAAGCTACTTTTGCATAATGGAAATGAAATAAACTACTGAGCAGAAGTAAGAGTACGAAAGTAGAAGAAAAGCAACAATTACTAATACTCTGACGCTTCCCCGGCAATGGCGCCAAAAAGATGGTGAGCTCCAGTATTGTAGCAATAATGCTACAACTCCTGGGGCTTCCTGTCTCTCATTTTATCAACCCGGTAGTTCGTACAAACTTGGAAGCGACGGTGCTATATGCACAAGTACTAGCTCTTGTCGCAGCTGTCACTTGGTCAGCTGGCACAAGTCCGCTAGGGCTCAAGCCAACTTCTATAGGCTCTCAGAAGAAGCTTGCTAATTGATGGACGAAAGCTATTCTCAAAGGAAAACTACTCTACTTGACAAAATGGACTGAAAGCAAATCAAAGCATGTAAACCTAGGAAACCCTAATTTAACTAGTCTAACCTCTACAATGCAAAGAATGTGAATGAAACTTCTACCAATGCTGCTGTTACCACTAATAAGTGCAAATGCATGGATCTAAACTACTTGCATCATGAAAGATATGTTTTTGTATTTTTCCTTTAAGTGTGTGGAATGATTGTGATCTTGTGCTAACTAGGGTTTGGTTGTGCAGATGGGATGGAGAAGGAAGGAAAGCGTGGGACAGGTTGGGGAGGCTAGGAGAGGTCCCTAGGGATCCTTAGCATCCATCCACAGAGGTTCCTCACATTCGGAAGCTCGGCAACCGAGTGAGTGGCCTCCTACAGGAAGTCTGCAGGGGATCCTACAGGATACTCTGGTTTCTACAGGATGTCTACCAACAGCTACAGGATGACCTACCGTGAGTGTTTGGCGTGATGGAAGGGTGATGAAATGGTAGGGGGAGATGTGTAAGGTAGGAATGAGGCTGGTGATGGCTGTAGAAGTGGAGGAATAGGATAGGGAGTGAATGTAGGGAGTCGGTTGGAAGATAGAGGGCTAGGTCAACGAAAGGGCTAGAGAATGGAAGTACGTGAGGAGTGAAAGACTTTGGGAGATAACAGAGCGGAGCAGAGGTCAAAGATGTGTTTGCATGCTTGATCAAGATGGAGGACGAAGTAATGGAACGAGAGAAAGCAGTGTAAATGGAACAAATGCTTGTGACTATCACCAAACCGAAAATGCATTAACTTAGACTACCTGTGCTTATAAATTCAATGAACAACAATCTAAACGCGAAGGAGAATGTGCATGCAGCTGTGGTAAAGGAGTGTGGTGCAGGTGTGAATCATGTGGAAGCATCTAACATAACGTGACTGTGTTTGCAGCAATCATGGAATAAAGAAATGCGTATTTTTGGTGGTTAGTCATGGACTGCACTCCAATCCCAGATGAGATGGCGGTGAGCCTTAACAACCTTTTTGTTGGAGCTCCAATAGATTGTATCTATCCTCTTCTAACCTAAGCAACTGTAAACCAATTCAACATAAGCAAATCCTATCTAAACTCATGAAAACAACTAAATTAGCACCCTATAATTCGAATTGCATGTGAAAATGAAAACTCAAAGCGCTGAAACGAAATGGAAACAACACTACAGTAGAGGGGATCTATGGCTCTCAGGTTGGGCCCTAACCTGAGAGCTATAGTCTCCTTAAGAAAACTCAGAGCTAGATCAAAATCTGCCTTCTTTATTCATAATCTGATGTTATGCCAAATTGGGTTACAAAAAGGAACAAAAACTGAGCTCTAGCTCGTACTTTCCAATTACAAGAGTAATGCCAAGGTTCAAAAAGCTTCTCTACAAGGCTACGGCCTTAGTATTTATGCAAAAACGACTATCCAACAGGTGTCCTTGATTTTAGGAGCTCGGCTGTCCAACTAGAGTTCAACTGCAGATCCTGTAGGACGGTCATAACTGCTGTTCCTGTAGAACAGTTGGCTGCTTCTAAGCTCGGAGGGAAGATGGATTGGAGCTCGGAGTTCTTGGTGGGAATCACGAGGAATGTCCCCAAGACCGTGGACATCCTCTCCTAAAAACCAGCAGTGCCACCTCATTGCCTCCTTGTCTCCTTTTCACGTGGTCTTTTCTCCCTTTTAATGCAAAAAAACCTGAAATCATAATGCATTAGTCACGTAGATAAAGTGTCTACCCTTATTCCTACAAACAGCACGAATAAACTAAGAAATGCATGCATAAGCAGTAAAAAGTGAATGGTTTGAGCAAATAGAATAGGCCAAAATGAGCCCGAATTGTACCAAAATTGGGGCTCATCAGTTGTGTGCATCAAGAAGCAACAACCACATATTCTACTTCAGTTGTAGATAAGGTAATCGAACTTTCTTTCTTTCTAAACCAAGACACTAATCGGGAACCCATATAGAATGCACCACCACTAGTGCTCTTTTGATCATCAACACTTCCTTCCCAATCTACATCTGTATATGCATGAAGAGTAAGGTTTGTAGCTTCAGGATACCATAGTCCAAAGTCCCAAGTTCCTTGAAGATATTTGAAAATTCTTTGACTGCTTGGAGATGTGATTCCTTTGGATTTTCTTGGAACCTTCCAACAATTACTACTGCATGCATGATGTCAGGTCTGGTACCTGTTAGATAAAGCAGAATTCCAATCATAGATCTGTAAGTTGGTTGGTTTACTGCTGGTGATTCATCATTAGAGCTGAGATTGCATCCTGTTACAATTGGAGTACATACTAGTTTAGAATCTTCCATTCCGTACCTTTTTAGGATTTGCTTGAGATATTTGATTTGTGAAAGAAAGATACCATCTTTTGTTTTTCGAACTTGTAGACCAAGAAAATAAGTAAGTTCACCAAGTACGGACATTTAAAATTCTTGTTGTATTACTGAAGCAAAATTCTAACTCATAGATTCTTCATTGCTACCAAAAATGATTGCTATCTACAGAACCTTTTGTAAAACCTTGTTGGTGTAGATATTTGTCAAGGCAGTAATACCAGGCCCTTGGAGCCTGTTTTAGACCATAGAGAGCCTTTTTGAGTCTACATACAAGTTTTGCATCATTTCCAAGAATGAATCATTCTAGTTGTTCAATATAAACTTCTTCTTCTAAATCTCCATTAAGAAAGGCTGATTTTACATCCATTTGATATACTTTAAATTTTCAAAAACTAGAAAGAGCAAGAAACATCCTTATGGCTTCAAGTCTGGCAACAGGTGCAAAAGTTTCTTCAAAATCTATACCTTCTTGTTGGGCATACCCTTTGGAAACAAGTCTTGCCTTGTTTCTAATAACTTCTCCATTATCATTCAGCTTATTCTTAAATATCCATTTTGTTCCTATAATATTTTTATCATGAGGTATAGGAACTAACTCCCAAGTATCATTCTTTTCAATTTGATCTAATTCTTCATCAATGGCTTTGACCCAACATTCATCTTTGCAGGCTTCATTTACATTTTGAGGTTTTGTGGAGGATAGTAATGCTATATAACTTGAGGTTCCCACAAAATTTCTTCTTGTCTGTACTCCAGACCCATTTTCTCCTAGAATTTGAGATTCTGGACGATTCTTCTTAACATACCTGGATGGAGTCTTTTCCGTATCTGTTGTATCTTCTTCTGGTTCTTCATTGGTTTCTTCTTCAATATCATTTTGATTTGATGTGGGAAAGCAATCCCCATCTTCCTCACTGTCATATTCCTCTATTGATTTCATCTGTTCTGTATTTATGCATGCTTCATCAACTACAACATCAATGCTTTCAACAATTTTCTGAAGTCTTTTATTATAACATTTGTATCCTTTACTTCTGGAAGAATAACCAAGAAGAATACCTACGTCTGCTCTGGGTTCAAACTTACCAAGTTTTTCATCAGTCCTTTTGTAAAAACATTTGCCTCGAAAAACTTTAAAGTATTTTATAGTAGGAGGCTTACCATACCAAAGTTCATGTGGAGTTTGAGTGCTATTTACCAGAACATTCGCTTTGTTGAGAATAGTCATGGCAACAAATGTAGCTTCACCATAGAAGGTTGCAGGAGTTCCAGATTCATCTAGCATATCTCGAGCCATTTGTTGAACTATTATGTTCATCCTTTCTACCACACCATTTTACCAAGGAGTTCTTGCGGTGGAGAATTACCTTTTTATTCCATTTTGTTCACAAAAGTCAAAGAATTCATCTGATATGAATTCTCCCCCTCGATTAGATCTGAGACATTTGATTTTTCAATCTGATTCGTTTTCAACCAAAGCTTTGAAGGCTTTAAAATTTTCAAATGCTTCGTCTTTATGCTTTAGAAGACCTATTCAACACATTCTAGAAAAATCATCAATAAACAAAATAAGGTATTCTTATCCATGAGGTTACTTTTTCCTTGTTGGTCCACATAAATCAGTATGGATAAGTTCAAGAGGCTTACTTGCTGACCCTTCCTTTTCAATGAAGTGAACTTTGGTTTGCTTACCGGTTTGACATGGTTTTCATATGGTATTTTCTGGGATGCTGATATTTGGAAGATCATGAATTGCCTTGAGTCTGCATGCTTTTCTTATTTGATAAAATCTTAGATGTCCCAAGCTTCTATGCCATAGTCAATTTTCATCTATGTTTCTTAGATAGCATTGTTGCTATCCTCCTTTGAGTGTGTATAAGTTGTTTGGAGTTCTTGTACCTTTGATCACAATATTTCTTGTATCAAGCTCATGAACAACACATCTGTTTGATCGAAACACCACTTCATTTCCTTGATCACACATTTGACTGACACTTAACAAGTTATGCTTTAAACCATCTACATACATAACATTTCTAGCTTTAACCTTTTCTTTCAAGAAAACATAACCTTTACCTTTAATGACAGCTGGAGTGTCATTTCCAAATGAGACATTCTTTTCTTTTTCTAAAGCATTGTATGAGTGAAGTTTCTCTTTGTCACCTGTCATGTGTTTAGAGCATCCACTGTCGATGCACCACTGATTTTCTTGTCCTTCTGTATACAAGGCTATACCACATATTTCTGAATGAGATTCCTTCCTTCTCCATATCTTTTGATTTAATGGCATTTACTCCTTTTGAAGTGTTGGGTGAAATTTTCTCCCGCATTCAGATTCTTCATGACCAAAGTTGTTACAAATCGAGCATTCTATTTCATTTTCAAGAGGAGAAAAGTTATTATAGGAACTTTTCTTGATTCTTATTACACTCCTTTGATTTTGTGCTTCTCTAGTCATGATGGTTTTGTAAGAAACACATTGAGTAGCCTTGTGCCCAAAGTTATGACATGAAAAACATTGTCTTCTATTGATATTCATCCTTGGAGTAAATTGAGTATGATTTACCTCATGAATAGTTTTAGGCCTTTGTTGATGATTGACATACTATTCACTGGTCTTTTCTATATCAAGATAGCTTCTGGTGGAGGTTGACGACTTCTGTGATTGAGATGATTCTTCAGTATATCCAAGACTTGTCTTTGTCATAGGAGAACACTGAACTTTGATAATTTGATTTAATGTTTTTGATCCTTTAGCAAATCTAAGATTCAGAGATTTTGTCTTCTCAAGATCTTTTCTTAGACCCACAATTTCACATTCAAGATTTTCATTGCGTTTTTCTCTTTCAACAAGTTGGTGTGTTAAAGTATCTATGATCATATTCTTTTCTTCTAAACAGATTTTGAGTTTAGTGATTTCTTCATGAAAGTCTTCCTCTTCTAATGCATCCAAGAAATCATCATTGTCATAGGCCATGAGAAGTCTATAATCTTGTTCAGTTTCATCTTCATCACTATTATATAAACCATCACTATCTTCATGCGTGTAATAACTCCTTCTATTCACAACCTGTTTCCTATTGCATTTTTCATATTCCTTTCCTTTTTCATATTTATCTTTATGAGGACATTTGGCAGCATAATGACCAACTCTACCACAATCAAAGCATTTGGAAGGTAGCTTACCTTTGAACCTTCCAAAACCCCATTGAAGCTTCTTTACAAAATTTACCTCATATTCTTCTTCAGAAATGTGTCCTGATTCATTGTTCTTTTCCTTTTATTTTCCCTTTGCTGATGCTTTAAATGTAGCTTCTTTCAAATATGATGGAATTCCTTTTCTCATTTCAAAGGCATTTAGGATTCCATGAAGTTGAGTCACAGTGATAGTCTAAAGATCTTGTTTTTCTTCTATGGCGGACACTTTTGACTCAAATTTAGAAGACAAAGATCTCAAAATGTTCTCAACTAAAGTAACTTCCTTTATTTCTTCACCCAGATTCTTCATACAATTAACAATCTCATCTATACGTAAAAAGTAACTAGCTACACCCTAATCATTATGCATCTTAAGAGTTTCATACTGAATTCTAAGAGTTTGAAGCTTAACACATTTGACCTGAGAGTCTCCTTCATAGCTTTGAATGATTTTGTCCCATATTTCTTTGGATGTCTTGAGCTGCATGACCTTGACAAATTATGATTATGGCAGACTTCCCAACAATGTATTGATAACTTTGGCATTAGTTTTGTATAACTTCTTACCTACAGAGTCTATGGGAATTGCTGCTGCGAATTGATATCCTCCTTCCACAATTTCCCAAACATTGGTTCCAAGCAATTATAGATAGGCTCTGGTTCTTATTTTCCAATATACTAAGTGGTTCCCATTGAAGATTGGTGGTCTGATGGATGCCATGCCTTCACGATTATTCATCTTGAAAGATCTACCTTCAAGCGATCAAGCTTCTTCTGAAGGACCAACTCTGATACCAATTGTTGGAAATAATACTAAGAGGGGGGTGAATCAGTATTATCAGATCAATAATTTTATTTCCCAAAAAAATTTATATACGCTACTTCAGTTAAGTGAGCTAGCGTGTACATGCAACTAGGATTAGAGAAACCAATGTATGTCTAGAGAACTTGTGATTTAGACAATTTATCATGTGTTGATCTTAAACCAGTGCATCCGTGACATATTAGATAGTGCAGTAAAAGCATAATAAAGCATCACACATAAGAAACACACATGAAAACCAAGATTTAAGGTGGAAACCCAATGTGGGTGAAAACCACCTGCTATTGTCATCTTTGTCTTCTTTTAATAATAAGAAAATATGTTTACAATCTTGTACTGGTGTAGACTCATACCAGTACGTAGGAACCCACCTATAGAAGGCTACAACCTTCTCTTGTTTTCCAGCTTCTATTGGAAGGAAGCTATAACCCCCTAGCTCTTGTACTAGCCAATGTGATTACTAGTACATAGGCACCAACCTATATAAGGCTATGACCTGATTTTTTCTTCCAATGACCATGTTTCATAAATTTTCAGACTAGATGCTTCTAGTACATAAAAATACACATGAAGGCCTAATTTCATAAAATTTCATACTGTACCCATCAAAAACTTTTAAACTTAAACTACATCAACCAACATTCAGTTGATCTGAACAATCAGATCACTGACACCAAAACACTGTGCTGAATCCAAAAACCTGCATCATCATTCAGAACTAGCTGTAATCTCACAAACCATGCATCAGACTGTATATGCTACTTGGTTGAACCCAAACTGCGTGTATACACTACTTCCGTTAATCAAACCTGCGTATACCTTCAAAACTACTGCAAACATAAACTTTTGAATCAAGTCTGTACCAACCAGCAATATATTGAACATCTACTGTCAACTTACAGAGCTTTACATAGGCAGCAACAGAGATCACTTCTTCTCACTTATACAATCAATCAATCAAATACCAACCTCCTTATGCATTCAGTTTTACATTCAGATCTAAGAAGACTTCATTGATAGAAATCAGTAAAACAACAGAATTTGATCAGATAGATTAGTTAGATCTAAAAAAGAAGATTTTCTTTTATATATGCTATTTTTAAGAGTATAAGTTATGTGTACACGCGCTTTTGAAGAGATGAAAAAATGTACAGATATGAAAATATCAACTCATAACGTTTCTGCACTTTTGAACTTCAGACAAACCCAGATCACGACATTTAAAGAATAAACTAGGTGTACATAGTCCGATCTAGCCCAATCAATATCATATCACCCAATAATAAATCATTTCAGGTCTCATGGTCCTGATCCAATTTTGAATTCAAGGTGCACAAAGTATTTCAAATCAAATCACAAACATAGCCCCTGCAACATAAAATATACTTCATATAGAAGTATTCCTTAGAAACCCATACACTTGCACACCTGGCCTTATGATCTTCTCCTCCTTATATAGATTTAGGCCCTTTGTCAATACCTTGGACCAAAACCACTTAGGACCAATACCTTGGACCAAATACATAGGGTCAATACCACGGACCAAATACCTCAGACTAAATACCTAGAGTCAATACCACGGACCAAATACCTCAGACCAAAATATTGGTTTTCCACCATGTACGTGCTTTTCTTCCTGTGGGAGTGCGTATATATGTATACGCTCTTTTCGTTCTGTGGACCAGCATGTATAGGTGTTTTGACTAAGTGGACCTGTGTATACTTCTTAAGTTGCTTTTCATCATCCTTTTCCTTTTCCTTCTTTATTTTGATCAGTAGACCTTAGTTCCATCTTCCTGTTCTTCTGTACCACTACCCTGTTACCTCTGAATATACCTGTTGTATTGTGAGTTTCCTTTTACCAAAACTGAATTGTCCGGTGAGTGAGTTGCCATCAAGGACAACACTTGTATCGTAATGCCAACATGAACGACAACTATGGTGAGATTCTTCAAAAATGAATGAACAACAACTATGAAGATATTTCTTAAAAATGAATGAACAACCATGATTCCATGTTTATATGCCCAGGGAACTTTCCATGTTACTGGAACTAATCATAGAAAACTTCTTCCAAGGGTAAGAATGACATCCCCGCCTAATATTTATATAGATGCAAAAAAAAGAAGGAAAGATATATGAACTAAATTAGATTCCATTGTGGCTAAAAAACGAATATTCGCAATTCCAAGAGACTTGGTTGATTTGGTGGTCTGTGAAACTTAACTTGCTATAAGAATTTTTTGTGAAGAGGAAGATGGCAGAAAATTGCATCATAAAAATAACGTTGAGTCTTAGCAATTAATAACATTTTGTTTAAAATATATTTTAATTATCTAAAAAGGACAATTGCAGACATACTTTGATATAAATGATAAAACCTAAAGCATTAGAATTCTAGTTAATTTCATCTTGAGGATTCCAATTTAGGCATGGATAAAGGATGCTTTAACATTATTATTGTGGAAATGTATTTGGTAAAGGAATATATGGTTACCCACTTTCTCAAATCAAGAAATTGACAAAGTAAAGGCAAGATTGGGTGTTGTTGAAATTGTCTACAGGAAGATTTTCAGAATAGGCAAACTGAGAATCACTAACATTTCTCCTCATTGTTCTTGGGTATGTCAATCACATAAAGAAAAATGGTAACAAATTAAAAATATATTCATTATAAGTAGCACTGGAAAGATAAATGGCTTGATTGAATAAGAATCTTGATAATAAAAAATGCCAATTACCAAGTCCCTATACTAGTGGCGTTAGATTGGACATGCTCATCATTAGATCATCATTGTGGGCCACGAGCTTAGCAATATAACACACCTTAATGGAAAATTTTAAAAAATTAATAAACAATTACAACATTGCATTGACAATACCAAATGAGAATAGATATTGTTTTCATGACTATTCTCTAATAGTTATAACCTCTCACAATAGGCATTCATTACAATCAATGACTACTTATAATGTTACCATTGATCATTATGGATATATTAATATATACCAATTAGAAGGGCATGCTACAAGTGGGCTTGTTTTTTCATTCTTATTTGTCTGCAGGTCATGGAGCAAGATTTCCATTTATGTAGTCTATGGTCCATCCCTCTGTTTATAAAGAAGCTTGGCAAGTTTTACCTTGATCTCTTTGTGAACTCTCCTGCATTCTGAAGGTACATATATGGAACATAAGTATGGATGGGATTACCCCTCCCCATTACAATAGAAACTCTCAGTAAGCTTCCTCAAGCCAAAGGGAAGTAGAAAATGTCTCACTATCCAAATCAGAGTGGATCTTCAACCAAGCTGAAAATCCCATGGTCTCTCTAAACCAAGATTCAATAGTAGAAGGTAGTATCAGGTTAAAAAGACAAGTCCTTTTATATAAATTGTGGCGATATAACCCTACTTTATGACAATAATGAGTATGATTTCAAAGAAATGGAGCACAAGGAAAAATTGAGGTAACCATAACATATGTTACTTCATTGTCATTCTCTTGAACCAACAAGATAGAGGCTCAATTTTTTGAGGAGGCCTTTGGCTCATGATTATAGGAGGTCAAATCATGAGATATTAGACAATAGACTTGATCCAATGGAATACTTCCATACAATAGATATGTGGGTAAGACAACTAAATACCCCCTTCAATTTGGTATAATATAGATTCTAATTCCATTGATGATACATGGGTAAAACCCTTAGTATGGGTACAAGTACCTAGGGGTCTAATTCTTCGTACCCATGCCCCTATACCTGTAAAATACCAATGACATTTTTTTAAGTGTGGACCCTAAAATATATTTGCAAGGTTGAACTAACCTCTTTGTGAACTCTCCTACATTCTTAAGGTACTTGAATGGAATATAAATGAGGATGGGATTTCCCCTCCCCAATGCAAAGAAAGTATCAGTAACTTTCATCAAGCAAAAGAGATATTCCACCAAGTTGAAAATCTAGAGGTCTCTCTAAGCCAAGCCTTTTTCTACATATTTATGGGAATATCATCCTCTTGCCATAAAATAATGAGTTTTATTTCAAAGAAATAGAACAAATAGAACAACTTAGATAACCATAACACAATCTACTTCATTGTCATTCTCTTGAACCAACAAGAGAAATAATTAGTTTTCAAAGGAGGACCTTGGTTCATGAGCATATTCATGAAATATTAGACCATGTTCATCCAATGGAAGATTTTACTACAATAGCTATGTGGGTAAGACACCAAAACAATCACTTCTATTTAGCATACCTTGGATTTTAATGCCATTTGTGATACATGGGTAAAACCCAAATATGAGTACATGTATGGTTGTACCTGGGGGTTCAATTCTTTTAATCCATTCCCCTGTACCTGTAGAAAGCCCCAAATAATTTTTTCTTAGGGTGTACCCTAAAAATAACTTGGCAAATTTGAACTTCAGCTCTTTATGATATCTTCTGCATTCTAAAGGCACTTATATGGAACAGAAGTGGGGATGGGGTTCCCCCTCCTCGTTACTATAGAAATTCTTAGTGAGGTTCTTCAAGGAGAGGGTAAAAAGAGTTAATTGGGTTAATCTCAGGTGGTTTGGAGGAATGATTGTCTTCCTTCCCACCTAGATTCAATTCTTGTTACTGACATGTTGAGTTAACATTGAGTATATTGTTGTAATGACTTCAATTGTTGATTTTGAATGGCCTTGAGCCCCAAATAATCTCTTACCTTTTCCTATAGGATCGAGGATGGAGTGCTTGGTTACATGGGGAAAAAAGTGGAAGGGAAGTAGAAATTGTCTCACTATCCATATCAGAGTGGGATCATCCACAAAGTTTAAAATCCCATCGTCTCTCTAAATCAAGATCCAATAATAAAAGGTAGTATCAGATTGAAAGACCAAGTCCTTTTCTGCATATTTATGGCATTATAGCCCTCTTACCAGAAAATAATGAGTTTCATTTCAAAGAATTGGAGTACAAGGAACATCTGAGATAACCATAACAAAGGCTACTTCATTGTCATTATGTTGAACCAACAAGATAGAGACTTGGTCTTAAAAGGATGAAATTGGGTCATCGGCAAAGAAGGTCAATTCATGAGATATTAGACCATAGATTTCATCTAGTGGAAGAATTACCTACAATAGTTATGTGGGTAAGACAACTAAATACCCCCTTCAGTATATCACAATTTGGATTTTAATTCCATTCGTAATAACTGATACATAGGTACAACCCTTAGTATGGGTACATGTACCTGAGGATCCAATTATTTGTACCCTTACCCCTGTACTAGTTAAATTCCCCAATAAAGTCTTTTTAGGATGGACCCAGTAGGAATCCCTAAAACATCCAAGTGTTTCCCCCTTCTATACTTTTAACCTTAATTTCAATCTCATTTTTTTATTTTCAGTTTTGCCTACATGAGCATGGAAGAGGCCAAGAGAATTGATTAAAGGAAGAACATTGTTCACTCTTTTGCTATAGGAAATTGGTGTCTAGAAGCTCAATTTTAAGCCACTTTCATAATTATCACCATTCTTCACTCCCAAGTCCCCACTTTTGAGTATCATTAGGTTTCAAGTTTCATATTTTCTATTTGTTATTTTCACATCATATCTAGAAAAGGAAGGAATTTCAATCTTCAAGTTGAAACATGAATGGAAATTTTTGAATAAAAAATAATGGAATGATTTGATTGGTAGTTGATTTGAATCTGAATTATTGCTATTTACATTAATTTCAGTTCTCATTTTTTCCATATATCATTGTATGTATAAAATTTGATATATGTATCCCTAATGCATGCCCATCCCTTGTTTGAAAAAGTGTTGTACCCATACATGTGCCCATACTAGTACTTGTACATTGGAAACTTAGGTAAAAACCATAAATTATAGAATGTGCTGGAAATAACAAAGAAAAGGAGCCAAGCATGCCCACATATGTGTGGACCTAGAACTAGAAGAAACTTTCAAGTTGTTTGAATTTACAACTTTTGGATTATGCTTGGAAAGAATCAGTGCACAATGAGAAAATACCTTTCAATCATAGAATTTCCTTCTAACACAAACACATAGCAAGCAATTCTCTGAAGAATCATAAGTAGGAAATTCCAAAGCTTGGTAATTCTGGTTGAACATTAGTTGAAACTAGAACCAGTTGCTCAATAAGGGAAACCAGACCAACAATTAGAAGGGTTACTAATGATTCATGCATGTACACCCATGGTGAATGTCCATCATCAGGCACACACCTTTCTCAAATCCATATTTGAGGCTCTTTTTATTCAACTAATTCACAGAGGATCCTTCTTCAAGTCAAGTATGTATAACACTTCTCTCATGCCACATGCTTCTCTTGTATGATGTAATATAAAACACCTTTCACCAACTATCTCAAAGATTATTTCATCTCCAAACCCAATACCTCCCTATGAAAATCATTCCAACTTCCCAAACCAATCATGTCTCTCAGGCATATTTATGGTCATGTGGAAATCAATGTACCAATGCACCCTTCAAAATGTTCTTGTAAGGGTTTTTTTCTATTACATTGGGAAAGTGATTCTTGTTCTACCCATGCTTGAACGTGCCACATAATTGTGCATAATTTCCTTCCCTGTTACAATAGCGACACAAGGCATTCTTCCATGAATTCTTATCACCAAATCTGCCTACTCAAATTTATTAACACAATATTTGTTAGGTCCCTATACTACTAGTGTAGCCCCTTATTGTTATTATTGCAACCCCCTAATTGTATTTTTGTGCCCATGTATTTCCCATATTGTTATTATTGTGCCTCATAGAAGCCCACTATTGTTATTGTTGTTTCCTTACAATATTATTGTTATGTAGGCTCTAATTATATTGTGACCCCTTATACTCCTATATATAGAAAGGATGTCATATCATTTGTATCATCCAAGAATTGTTCATTTTTGTAATGTAAATGAGGCCTCCCCCTTGAAGTGGCTAATTTTGAAGTCGTTGATCTATCTATTCTTCTATTTTGTGAGCTGGTCGCATAACATTTAGTATCAGAGCTTTGGATTCTAGGGTTTTGTTGCTTCAAACAAGTCATCATGCCAGTTTTTCTTACATTTTTTTCTATAAAGCTTCAGAAGCTGAAATTATAACCCAGTGGAGCCAAAATCTTGATCAACCTCATGTATGAATTGCAGATCGTTTCTCGTTATATTTTCAGAGATATGATTAGAGGAAATTAGTGTTTTTGCAGGCTCTAGAATTTGATCTAAAATAGGTGACCTTGGGAAAAGCGTCATAACATTCTCTCTGGGCATCAGATTTAAATTTCGTAAAAAGTGACAAAAGTAGAATGGAATTTAGTTTCTTGGGTATCATTTTTAGGGTTGAAGATCAAAACAGAGACACATGGTACTCCATACAAGTTCACTCTACTGAACTAGTCTATAATTAGGTCATCATGGAAGATTGGGCATGACTCTTTCTTGAAGAATCCAATCTCAATCCAGCCTATGGGATGGAAATAGGACTCACAAGGCTACCATAGGAAAAATTTTTAGAAATTGGATATCCAAAATTAGAGAGTTATAATTGTTTCAATATTGAGCTCCAAAAAGCAAGAAAAAGAATGACTCAAATAAAGAAAATAGAAACACTTTGTAAGGAAATTTGGATGAATGGTTTGATGAATGTGATCGAAGCTAAGATAAATGGTTTTATCTATGAAATGGAAGCTACGATTGATGGTATAGAAGAAAAATTGAAAGGCAACATGGAATATTTGAAGAAACACAGGGAAGGTTTGAAGGAAGGTTGGACAAAGTTGCTACAACAAAGCATTCCTAATGACGCAAAGGTAGTAGAGGAAATTCATGAAGAGAAAAAAAGAAATGTTAATCATGATTTCATAGAATCTAATGTTGGATTGAATACCCACCATATTCCAAAGATCAATATGATGAAGTTTGATGGCAAGGATCATGTAACATGGATACTACAAATGGAAAAATATTTTGATCTCCATAATGTGGAAAACACATAAAATGTACGTATTGCAACTTTATATTTAGAACCCAATTAGTTTGTATGGTATCGATGGATTTTGTCTCATCAACAAATTGTCACTTGCTTAATTTTCATGAAGGAAATGATAGCACATTATCACGATACAGAGAGCAACACCTTCTTTAGCCAATTGATAAATCTCAAACAAAAGGGTTCAATGGAAGAGCACATTGAGGACTTCCAAAAATTGAATAAAAGGGTAAATTATATTACAGAGAAGTATAGGATTGAATTATTCATAGGGAATTTAAAGGATAACATCCAACATGAGTTTCTCCTTTGATAACTTGATTCATTGGAGAAGGCATTCAGGTTGGCAAGAAAAAATGAAAGAAAAATTATGGCAACAAGGAGGCCTACCACTCATAACTATAAATATGGAAGTGTTGTTTCTCCTAGCCTTCCACAACCTACAAGTTTGACACCCCAACAATTAGAAGAAAAAAGGGAAAAGGGCTTTCTTATAGTTGTGATAGAAAATACACTAATGGTCATAAGTGTTTTGAGAATAAATTAATTTAGATATTTTGGGAAGAGGAGGAAGAAAAGGAACAAGAAACATCAAAAGAAGATGACAAACACCAGGAAACAAGCCCAAAGAAAGAAGAAATAAATCTGACCATATCTTGTAATGCATTGGCATGAATTACCACTCCTCAAACTCTCAATAGAAAGACATATCAAGAAGAAAAAGGTGACAATGTTGATTGATTCGAGTAGTACCCATAATTTTATTCATTGTAAGATAGCCAAGGAATTGAGTTGCTTCCTATATCCAGCACCAGAGTGTCAAGTGATGGTTTCAAATGGAAGAATCATAAATTTTTCTTGAAAGTTCCATAATATCAAGCTATGCTAGGGAGAATATGTATTGAATAGTCTAATGCTTTCGATTCCAATGGGTGGTGCTGATGTTATACTAGGAGTCCAATGGTTAGAATATTTGGGTATGATAGCTTTTAATTTTGAAGAAATTCTCTTGAAATTGTTTTGGGAAGGAAAGGAAGTTAAATTAAGGCATATCACAGGGAAAACTGGAAAGATAATCATCTCTAATGGCATGAAAAAGCTTCTAAAGAAAGAGAAACGAGGTGTAATATGTCCACTACATGTTCAAACATCGAAATCATGTATTCCTATAGATCTTCAAAAAGTCTTGAAAAATCATTCTAAGGTTCATGTAGTGGAATATCACATCGAGCATCAACAACAAGTTCTCCAACTCTTCAAGGATAAACTCACTTTGGTGCATAATCAAATGAAACAACTAGCATATCAACATCGTAGCGAAAGAAGTTTTGATGTAGGTGACTGGGTATTTTAACGACTACAACCATACAAACAAATGTCCCTCTAGAAATCTAAGAAGGATAATAAATTATCACCATAGTAATATGGTCCTTACAAGGTGTTTCAAATCATTGGTACTATGGCATACAAATTGGACCTTCCTGCATCTTCCTGAGTGCACCTATTTTTCCATGTTTCAAGCTTAAATAAGGTTATAGGTGACAAGCTCCCACTTCAAACAATATTGTTGGAACTTGGAAACGAAGGAAAAATCATATTGGAACTTGAAGCAATCATATAAATAAGAACTCGAAAGCTACCAAATCGATCAATTTCAAAGTATCTCATCATGTGGAAGAACTTAACAACTTAAGATCCCGCATGGGATAATGAAAATTTCATACAGAAGCATCCAGAACTACTCAAGTATTGAGTACAAAAAATTTTGAAGGAGAGGGGAATGTTAGGTCCCTATACTACTAATGTAGGCCCTTATTGTTATTAGTGTAACCCTCTTATTGTATTGTTTCTTCCATGTATTCCCCATATTATTATTATTGTGCCCCATAGAAAACCACTATTGTTATTGTTGTGCCCTTACAATATTATTGTTATGTAGGCTTTGACCATATTGTGACCACTTAGACTCCTATATATAAAAAGGAGGTCTTATTATTTGTACTATCCAAGAATTGTTCATTTGTGTAATGTAAATGAGGTTTCCCCCTCGAAGAGACTAATTTTTAAGTCGTTGATCTATCTATTCTTCTATTTTGTGAGCTAGTTGCATAACAATCTTTGTTCTTGGTTGTATTCAAAACAAGAGGTTGATTATAACACCAAATTTTGAACTTATTCTTCTTGAAGTAGCATACCACCAAATTCATCAACTAAAACAATGTCAATGTTTTCTGAAATAATTAAAATTAGGGTGACACATCCCAATGAACCTATTGCTTGTTAAAGCAACCAAATATTTCAAAACCATGATATCATAAACAACAATTAGTTGAACATGCATCTTGTATGCAGATCACATAATTAATAATATTTTGTCACCAAGTGTTGTGTCCCCACCTAGTACTCTTGAGTCCTAGCCATTAATGAGTAGCCATGAAACAATGCTTTCAAATTCTCATCCTTAAAGGCCAAATCTCCACAATACCAACAAAGAAAGTCTCCTAGTGGGGGTAATGTGATAATTAAAATGAAACTAAAATAAACAAGAATGGATTTACAAAAATTCATTACAACCAAATGCCCATGACTAGATTTAATCATAATCACACACAACATACAAAATACATATTATTTCCATAAGAAAAATAACATTGATTGTGACCATAGAAAATAGAACACTTATATTTTAACAAAAAAAATAAAAGAATCCAAAAAATTGATTGCATAAGAGGAGGAGGATTGATGGATGAAGTTGCAGACTTTGGTGGCTATCTAATAAATTGAAGTACTAGGATGCAACCTCTAAGCACAAATCAAATGGCTTATCATTCACGTGAATGTAGGTATAATTGTAACTTTCATATAACATCAACATAACAAGTACTAATGTGACGATAGGAGACCAATCTCTATACTGGGTTGATGACATGGTTCATGGTAGGAATGTACATTCCAACCTTGAAATTGGAACTTAGAGTGCATGTGTAAGTGAAAATTTAGTGGGAATTGAAATAACACCCATAAATCCATTTGGATGCATTGGATTCTAGGTGAGGAAATCATAGCATGGTAATAGTTTCATATTTACAAAACAACCAACACGTTGAGCATTGACAAGCATATAAATAACAAGCGAAAGTGTCTTATGACCAATGGCTATATAAACATTGATAAATCCCATGATTTTAAAGCTTTAAGAAGTCAAGACATCATCTTATGATAAATATATTTTACATATTTCATAAATGGTTGTCTCAAGATAAATGAGCATATATTGTTGTAAGTATAGTGTACACTACCATTTCCATGACATCAAATGCAATTCAATCAGTTTTAACTTCCTATTCGCCTATAATAAGAGGAAAATCTTAAGGAATGCACCAACTTACACAAATGACCATTGTTGAATCCCAAGAAACAGAGTAAGTGGGAAGCATGGTGTTATGGTTTAGGCCTGTGTGTCACCAATTAAAAAAACACACAAACAACAATAATAATACCTTTCATTGGCATGGCCACATTAAATTTTTCCTTGGTTTCTAGGTATTTTTCAATTACCTTAATGGCTCAAACTATAACACCTAATAAAATGCCACCATTTCATAGAAACTATACAAAGAAAAGTATAGAAGATGCTACCAAATGAATGAAGTCACTAGACTCTAATTCTCTATTATATACAGATTCTACAAATATTTGTGCCCAAATTTCCATGGTAGAACGCTATAATACCATTGTCTAAACAAAAATCAAGCTTAATTACCATAAATGGATGCCTACAACAAAATACACCTAGAAATGTCTTGTCTTACAGGCACAAGTGCATTAGTGATGTCTTGATGAATATCTCAAAAATACATGATTGCATACTAATGGAGTTGGATACCAAGCATTGTGAAATGAGGAGTGCCAAAGATTTATATTGATTTCAAAAACCACTATTATTTAGAACAACAAAATATTATGGATGATAATTGCATCTTTCTTTTCTTGCCTTCCCTGAATCATAAAACCAGAGTATCATATCTCATTGAGTAACATTTGAGTAGCATAAACAGTGTGCAACTTGCTAGTTTCCAGTGAATATTATTTCCCAAATATGATGGTCTCTGGTTTCACCATTCACACATAGATTAAATAATTTGTTTATGTAGTAAAAAAGATAAGGAAACAATTTCACAATTTCCACAAGTGTCAAGCAACTCTTATGGTATGGATTCCTTATGCCACTTATTGCATAGTGGGAAATAAGGTATAATTTACAGAGACAACATTATGTTAACCCTGATTACTAGATCACAGTCAAATCTGGTATTGGTGCACAGTCAATAATGCAGTCATTCTTTCTATTAAATTTATGGACTCTCATGTGTCTCAATTCTGAGGAATGATAGCTTGGTAATTGGTCCATAATTTACCACCCATTCATTGATAGACTTCCCATAATGCATCTGCTACCCCCAAGCTAGGGACCAAATCAAGGATTCTAGAGACTTATCCTGCCTCCATCTTGTATAACCCATTAGGCCTTTACTGGGATTCCAGAGGTAGTCTCCTCCAACCAACTGTCATTGAGGGACTCCAGAGACCATATTTCTCCACCCCCACTAGATTCAAAGGTTTCATGAATTCTCTCCACCCTTTAGGGACTCCAGAGAGCTACACTATCTTGAAACTATAACCATCGTATCTCCACCCTATGTTGGGAGTCCAGAGGATACAACAATTGTTTATCCATAGATAAATTCAAAGTAGGGAAACTGATTGGCCTCCACCCAAGAGGGATTCCAGAGCGTAGTAAGGACATTTATCCAAATGTAGTAAGAATTAATGGAATATAAATTCATTCATTACAGGCACCATAATAATTGTAAATGTCCACCCATCTAAAGTGAGAAACATTTCTCTTTGTAAAAACAAAGTGGTTGGTTGATTCATAAAACCCAAAACAAAGAGCAGTGGACCAAGTACATTAATACATTTTTGTTCATACAACAAAGAACTATTTTATCAAGTATGAAAACCCTTGTTCTGAAATATACTGCAGGCAATGAAAACAAAACTTAGCTCCACTACCTGATTAACCATTCATGGAACATAAAATGCACCAGATTCTTTAACTTGTATTTTCTCATGAAGCATGGATGGAATACAATTTGAAATTATACAAGTTTGAAACTCTAAAACAGAACCACAACTCATCTTTAACACTTATTATTGTAGTGTGATCCTTAACACTTTGATATGTATTAGTTACTTTTCCTGCTAAAATCACTGTAATGATTGGAGGCGTTAAGTTCATGAACTTACCAAATCCAATTTGTTGACTATAAGAGAAAAATACATGAAAAAGTATTGATAGGGTTTTCTTCATCATTTGCCTTTTTTTGCAAGAAGGCTATGTTGTCCTTCTACCCTAGAGAAATTAATGCCAGACTAGCAATAACAACCTAGGGCTTATAATAATCCATCCATTCACTTTACGCGCGGGAAATTTAGGGGATTTCATTATTTGTAAAAATAGTGCAGACAAAGTCAAATTTTTAGAGCAACTAACCTTTGTGCTCCTTCTTTCTAATCCACACAAATTTTTCCTATTGCCCCCCGACTTGTGCACTCTTCTTTCCTTTTCTTCCTCTTCAAAATTATCCTCTCCACGCTTGTTCCTACTACCCCACCCCCTCTTCCTTTTTCTCTTGTCTAAAGTTTGGTTGTGGTTAGTATGATCCCAGCATGGCCTAGGTCCTCTGAACCAACCAAAATATTCCACTTGTCCTTAGCATTCAAATTTTTATGGTGGTTGACCGAGTCATCATTAGTCAGTCTTGCAAGCCAACCATCCTCACACCATTTGACACCTTTTCCTCTTGCTTTTCATCTGTCCCAATCAACATATCCACCTTAGCCCTGGAATTAGTTGTCCCTTTGACTCAGCCCAAATTTTAATCTACTTAATTAAAAAAATGTCATTGGGTTTTCAGATATAAGGTGAAATAATTTTGCAAAAAAAAAAGATCATATTTTTCCACTCAAAACATGTTTGACTTACTTTTTCTTATTAGAATCCATATTGTTACATATGGACCTTTCAAAATCATAACAACTAAGTTCTAAGAATCCCAAAGAAACCAATGGTAGATTCTCATATTCAAAAGTCCCAGCATTACTACAACACTAAATACCTTTGGTTTTTTCCTTTTAGAACCTCAACACCTAATATAAAAATAAGTTTAATAGAGATTATAGTTACAAAAATTTGAATAACAATTATAATCATACAAAATTTAAATTTCGATTTATAACTTGGGAAAAGTTTCACAATGTCAAACAATATTCCTCAATTAAGAGAACAACATTTAATTGACTACTACAAGGTTTTACTTTAGATTTGTATCTTCAGGAAAATATAGTCATGAAAGATGCCTTAATTAAGGTGTAGTGTTTAAATGTTTGTGATAAACAAAATATTTAAAAGAATACAAAAGAACTAAAATTCATAAAATGATCTAGCAGACACAATGAGATACTTCCAGATAATTTCGAAGTGCGCACTTCCCATTATTTCAATTGACAATCTAGATTTTTATTTAATGCCTCCTTATTGCTTCAACCAAACCCATACAACTAGCTGAAGTTTGGCTCATCAGAGCTGATGTTACTCTAGATTGGGTTCCACATAGTTAGAAGAGGGTGACATCGGGGAAGACAATTATTTAGGCATAACTTTTGGGGATGGTTTTTCTCATTTGTTATAGTGATGCTTTTATTCATCTTATTAGATTCCATATAAATCAAAATAAAAAGTTGGATAAGATTTTGACATACTTTCAATGGACAAAGTATGGTGGAGAGTGACAATTGTCCATGATCCGTTGAAACCTTTTTGCAACCACAAAACACGAATACATTCTTGTGCTTCTTGATATTTACACACATGGAAAAGGGGTGGCTATAAGTGATATGTGGGAGCACCCCCACCCTCTGTTAGGTCCCTATAATACTAGTGATTACCCCATTACTATTGTAGTTGTATCCCTTATTAATATTGTTGTGCCCCTATTATCCCCATATTGTTATTACTGTGCCCCATAGAATCCCTCTATTGTTATTTTTGTGGCTTTATATTATTATTGTTAGGTCGGCTGGGTTATATTGGGACTCCTTAGACTCCTATATATAGAAAGGAGGTTTTTTCATTTGAATCATCCAAGAATTTTTCATTTATGTAATGTAAAGGAGGTTGCCCCCTCGAAGAGGCTGAATTCTAAGTCGTTGATCTATCTTTTCTATCTTTTTGTGAGCTGGTTTCATAACATTTGGTATCAGAGCTTTGGATTCTACGGTTTCGGTGCTCCAAATAGGTGATTGTGGCATTTTCACTATAACATTATTTTTGTGATGTTTCAGAAGCGAAAATAAAACCCATTTGCGAAGAAATCGCACTGAACCTTGGGTCCTAATTTCAGAGCTTTTTGCGCTATATTTGAAGAGATATGATCTGAGGAAGTTGGTCCTTTTGCAGACTCCTGAATTACATTCCAAACAGGTGACCTGGGGAAAATTTTCATAAATTTATCTCTGAGCATCGGATTGAAATTTTGTGAGAAGGTACAGAAAGAGGACAGATTGTAGTTTCTTATATATATTTTTTAGAGAAAAAGGTCAAAACAGTGACTTGTGGAACATCGTACAAGTTCACTCTATTGAACTAGTCTATAATCAGGTCACTGTGGGAGATTTGGCATAACTTTTCCTTGGAGAATCCAATTTGGATCAGACTGGTGGCATTGGAAAGAGGAAACAGAGGACTACTGCAGGTTGCAATTTCAGAACTGGATGATATGAAATTACAGAGATACATCAGAGGCAATATCGAGCTCCTACAAAGTGAAAAAAGGTGTTTAGATTTTTTTAAAATTTTTCTTAAGCTTGGTTTGAAAAATTATTTTGAAGAATTCAAAGGGAATAGTAGAGCATTATTATCAGTAATTGATGCCTTGAGGAAAGAAAATGCAAACACCTAGTAAGAAACTTGAATGTGCTAGCATGACTCATGAAGAAGAGGAAGAAATGCTACATGATATATCCAAATTACAAGACCAAGTGCAACAAATGTCACTCTCACAAAAGCTAACAGAAGCTAAGATAAATGGCATGGAATCTAAGATAAAGGTCGTGGAAGCTAAGATGAATGGATTGGAAGCTAAGATGGATGATTTGAAGACATGTATGGAAGATTTGAAGACAGATTTGACAAAGTTTCCACAAGAAATGCTTACTAATGGTGAAAGGGTAGTAAAGGAAACTCATGATGAGAACAAAAGAAATGTTAATCATGATTTCATAGACTTTAATGTTGGACCGAACACCCACCATATTCCAAAAATCTATATGAGGAAGTTTGATGGCAAGGATCCCGCAACATGGATATTACAAATGGAGCAATTTTTCGATCTCAATAATGTGCAAAACACACAAAAGGTACATATTGCAACTTTATATTTGGAATCAAATCAGTTTGTATGGTATCAATGGCTTTGCTCTCATAAACAAATTATCAATTGGGCAATTTTTATGGAAGAATTGACAGCACATTATGAGGATACAAAAAGCAACACTTTTTTTAGCCAATTGATAAGTCTCAAACAAAAGGGTTCAATAATGGAGCACATTGAGGAGTTCCAAAAATTGAACATAAGGGTAAAAAATATTCCAGAGGAGCATTGGATTGATGTGTTCATAGGGACTTTAAAGGATAATATCCAACATGATGCTCACCTTTGGGAACATGATTCATTAGAGAAGGCATTCAGGTTAGCAAGAAAAATGGAAAGCAAAATTATGGCAACCAGGAAGCATACCACTCACAACTATAAAGATGGAAGTGTTGTTGCCCCTAGTCTTCCACAACCTATAAGGTTGACACCACAACAATTGGAAGAAAAAAGAGCAAAGGGGCTTTGTTACAGTTGTGATAACAAATACACTAAAGGTCATAAGTGTGCTGAGAATAAATTATTCTACATCGATTGTGAAGAGGAAGAAGAAAAGGAGAAAGAAAGGTCAAAAGAACAGGATATACTCCAGGAACAAAGCCTAGATAAAGAAGAAATGAATCTGACCATATCTTGTAATGCATTGGCTAGAATTACCACTCCTCAGACCATCAAGATAGAAGGACAAATCAAGAAGAAAAAGGTAATAGTGTTGATTGATTTAGGAAGTACCCACAATTTTATTCATTGTAAGGTAGCAAAAGAATTGAATTGCTTCCTATATCCAGCACCAGAGTGTCAAGTGATGGTTGCAAATGGAGGAATGATAAATTGCTTTGGAAAGTGCCATAATATCAAGCTATCCATGGGAGAATATGTATTGACTAGCCCAATGCTTTCCATTCCAATGGGAGGTGTTGATGTTGTACTAGGAGTCCAATGGCTACAATCCTTGGGTACAATAGCTTTTAATTTTCAAGAACTTTTCATTAAGTTTTTTGCAGAAGGAAAGGAAGTTGAATTAAGGGGTATTGCAGGGAAACCAGGAAATATAATCAGCTCTAACGGTATGACAAAGCTTCTAAAAAAGGAACAAAGAGGTGTAATTGCACAGTTATGTTCGCTAGATGTTTCCACATCGAAATCATCTATTTCTCTAGATCTCTGAAAAGTCTTGGACAATCATTCCAAGGTATTTGAGACTCCCAAAGGTCTCCCACCTATTCATGATCATGATCATGCTATTCATCTGATTCTAGGAAGTGTTCCTCCAAACATCAGGCCGTACAGATATCCCTATGCCCCAAAGAGTGAAATTGAACGTATGGTTGTAGAAATGCTAGAGGTGGGTATATTTCAACCTAGTCAAAGTTCTTTCTCTGCTCCAGTAGTATTGGTGCACAAGAAGGATGGATCATGGCGCATGTGTCCGAATTATAGGGAGCTCAACAAGCTGACTATTAAAGATAAGTTTCCCATTCCTGTCATTGATGAATTACTGGATGAATTGCATGGATCAATTTACTTCACCAAGTTGGATCTTCATTCAAGATATCATCAAATTAGACTGAAGACCGAAGACATTCTGAAAACAGCATTTAGAACTCATGAGGGTCATTATGAATTTTTGGTCATGCCTTTTGGCCTTACCAATGCACCTTCTACATTTCAGGGTTTGATGAATTCCATTTTTAAACCCTTCCTTAGAAAATTTTTGTTAGTATTTTTTGATGATATACTAATCTACAACAAGTCTTGGAAGGATCATGTTGAACATGTTGACAGGGTGCTACAACTATTGGAGGAGAAACAATTATATGCAAAAATATCCAAATGCTTCTTTGGAGTACAAGAGGTGGAATATCTGGGTCATATTGTATCTCATGAAGGAGTTAAGGTAGACCCTAGCAAAATTAAAGCCATTAAGGAATGGAAAATCCCCACATCCATAAAGCATCTGCGAGGATTTCTCGGGTTGAGAGGGTATTATCGGAAGTTTGTTAAGAATTATGGGAGAATAGCAACACCTCTAACAACATTATTGAAGAAAGATGCATTTTCATGGACTCCAGAAGCAACAAAGGCCTTTGAACATCTTAAAGAGGCAATGTGCCAAGCACCGGTCTTAGCTACACTGGACTTCACAAAAACCTTTATTGTGGAATGTGATGCTTCAGGAAATGGAATTGGTGTTGTTTTAATGCAAGATGAAAGACCCATTGCTTTTGAAAGTCGTCCAATCAAGGGAAAGTTTTTACAGAAAGCTATTTATGAGGAGGAAATGTTGGCAATACTCCATGCACTTAAGAAATGGCGACCCTACTTAATGGGAAGACACTTCAAGGTAAAAGAGGATCATGATAGCCTTAAACACTTTTTAGAACAAGTATTATCCTCTGAAGAGCAAAAAAGTGGGTCACAAAGATGTTGGGTTATGACTTTGAAATCATCTACAAAAAAGGGAAGAAAAATGTGGTGGCAGATGCACTCTCAAGAAAGGATGAGGATGTGGAAGCAATGTTGTGCTCCATTTCTATTATCCAACCAGATTGGATAAACGAAGCAAGGGAGGAATGGAAGAATGATGAAGAAGTGTGGGCACTTATTCTAAAGTTACAACAAGATTCCAGTACATCTGATACATTTAGCTGGCAAAATGATTCATTATGGTACAAAGATCGCTTATACCTCTGTAAGAATTCCCAACTAAAACAAAAGATTCTTATGGAATTGCACACTCCTCCCTTAGGAGGGCACTCAGGATTTTTAAAAACTTACCACAAGGTTAAGAAGGAATTTTTTTGGGATGGCCTTAAATTGGATATTCAAAAGTTTGTGGCAGAATGTTTGGTTTTCCAACAAAATAAAGTTGAAACAATTAAGACACAGGGTCTATTACAACCTTTATCCATTCCAAGCCAACGTTGGGAGGAGGTTTCAATGGATTTTATCACAGGTTTACCCAAGTCTGAGGGAAAGAGTGTCATCATGGTGGTAGTTGACAAACTTACCAAGTATGCACACTTTTGTGCATTATCACATCCATTTAAAGCCAGTACAGTTTCTACTGCATTTATGGAAACAATTCAAAAGCTACATGGAAACCCAAAGATTATTGTAAGTGACAGAGATCCCATTTTCACTGGAAATTTTTGGACAAAATTATTTTCTTGTCATGGTACTCAGTTAGCTCATAGCTCATCTTATCATCCTCAATCTGATGGGCAAACTGAGATAGTAAACAAATGTTTGGAAGGATATCTTCGTTGCTTTTTATCTGATAAACAGACACAATGGGTCAAATGGTTGCCTCTGGCTGAATGGTGATATAACACTTCCTTCCATACAGCAACAAAAATGACCCCATTTATGGCACTTTATGGATATCAGCCACCATCCATCACATCATATTTAAGAGAAAATTCTAAGGTTCAGGCAGTGGAACATCACATCGAACATCAACAACAAGTCCTCCAACTCTTAAAGGATATTCTCGTGTTGGCACAGAATAGAATGAAACAACAGGCAGATCAACATCGCAGTGAAAGAAGTTTTGATGTAGGTGATTGGGTATTCCTACGGCTACAACCATATAAGCAAATGTCCCTCAAGCAAGCTAAGAAGGATAATAAATTATCACCAAAGTATTATGGTCCATACAAGGTGTTGCAAAATATTGGTACTATGGCTTACAAATTGGAGCTTCCTGCAACTTCTCGATTGCACCCAGTTTTCCATGTTTCATGTTTAAAGAAGGTTATAGGTGACAAGCTCCCAGTTCAAACAATATTTCCAAAACTTGACAAGGAAGGAAAAATTATATTGGAATTGGAAGCAGTCACAGAAAGAAGAAATTGACAGCTACAAAATCGATCAATTTTAGAGTATCTTATCAAGTGGAAGAACTTATCCGTTGAAGATTCCACATGGGAGGATGAAAATTTTATACAGAAGCATCTAGAACTACTCAAGCGTTGAGGACAACACTTTTTTGAAGGAGAGGGGAATGTTAGGTCCCTATAATACTAGTGATTACCCCATTACTATTGTAGTTGGATCCCTTATTAATATTGTTGTGCACATATTGTCCCCATATTGTTATTAATGTGCCCCATAGAATCCCTCTATTGTTATTTTTGTGGCTTGATATTATTATTGTTAGGCCGGCTAGGTTATATTGTGACTCCTTAGACTCCTATATATAGAAAGGAGGTTTTGTCATTTGAATCATCCAAGAATTGTTCATTTATGTAATGTAAATGAGGTTGCCCCTTCAAAGAGGCTGAATTCTAAGTTGTTGATCTATCTTTTCTATCTTTTTGTGAGCTGGTTTCATAACATGATCACTCCTGAATCCTCCCCAAAATGAGAGTAACACAAGAGTGCTTTGGAACAAAAAAATACGCTCCATGTTATTGTCAAAATTGTACACCCATGGCAGTCCCATGACAAGTCGCTTTTGCCTCTCTTTTTCCAAGTGGATCCTATGGGAAGACCCCACAACACATGTCAAAGGGATTGAGCTTATAAAATCCCTAATTCTTCTTCTTTTATCACTCTGTTCTAATTTCCCTCATCTTTGGATAAGGCTTTGAGTGGGAAAAGTGTTGGTTTCCAACAAAGTACATTTGTGATAGCTTGGAGATATTAACAACCACCATACACAGTCCATTGTTATTAAGACAGTCAAGAGGTTAATCCTAAGCTTATGCCCTATTATTTTTTATGTTGTTTATTTGTTCTCTTTTACTACTCCTTACCATCATTCATCAAATTCCCTAAGGTATTCTAGTCTAGCATAAGTGAAGCAGGTTGAAATTCTCAAATTCTATAGGAGGAAAATTATAATACTTAGATAATGGTGGAAGATCTCAAAATGAAGCATGGAGAAGTGCAGTCAATGTTTTGCATGTAGCCAAGATGAGTCAAATAAAAGTAAAAATATTGTTGTAGCTATCACACATTTGTGGACAGATAAAACTGAATTTACCTTGTTGAGACATGCAGTTATTAATTAGTTGATAAAGATTATCTTGGCATATGAGCAGGCAATAGTCTCTATCTATTGTTGGAATTTTATTAGACCAAAAATTTCTAGATCTATTAGATTTTGCCATGTCAGCTAACACAACCAGTATGGTAAAAAGGATCAGAGAGTTGATAGGTTGTGGTATTGAACCCATTGCTATGATGCCACAACTAGTAACTCTCATTATGAATATTCTAGATGGAATTTGTAGGGCCAAACACAAATACCAAATGCAAATTTAGCTTGGTGTCGGGTGACATAAATGCAAGATTTACACTAACATTTATTTTGTCAATCTGGGTAAGTAAACTTAGAGGCATAGTACAATATATGCTAGACTATGACCTCAGGGATCTGTTAAATAAAAACCAAGCTCTTGCAAGAAATTGAAAAGGAGCATCATTCAAGAAAAATAAACAAGAATCTTCAAAGAAAAGTAAACACACTCCAGGAATCTACTTTTGGCTCCTCTTCTGGGTTGAGTTAACTCCTGCAGTAATCTTCCTTAGTTGTCCAGGGGACAAGGGAATGTAGACGCCATTCAAAAGAAAGCGATTGAAGAAATACAGAATGAAAAACCTCTTAAAAATTACTGTTATGTTGCAAGCATGAAACTAAAATAGAATCACATGGCAACTTCATTCCAACTAATCTAAGAAAACGATCGAATGCTTTAAAAACAATCAAGATGATAATGCACTGCTTGTCTTAAAGACAATTCAGTACTTTAGTTGTAAGAGAAATATGCAATAAGAACCAATATATAATTTGTGTTGTTTACACTGATCTTATTAAATACTTCCTTATAATATATGAAACATTTAATTATAATGGAGAATTTTGTGAGCATTTTGTCAACAGGATTCACAATATTTCCTTATCTTGATCCTGGCATCTTCTTGCAAAAGTGCAGGAATAAATGTTTTTCTGCAAAAGTGTAGGAATAAATATTTTTTTACAAAAGTGCAAGAATACATTTTTTTAAGCAAAAGTATAGGAATCCGTGTCATATAATATTTAAAGGAAATCATGAATACATGTTAAGTTGAGTTAACCAGAATTCTTGAGTAGCAATTATTTCACCATTACATTCTAGAAATAAACTTTGTTATGTAGCAATGAGATCAGGGTAAATATTTGTAAGAATAAATATGAGATGTCGCTAAAACATTCACAGTTTACTTTATTTTAGCCTTTATCAAAATACATTCAAAAGAATTGATATTATAATTGAATAACCAGTGTAGTAAAATAAAGCTTTTGGAATGAAATTGAAAATGAAATGACTAAAAGAAGAGCTATAAAATGAAATTGTGAAATTATCTAATATCACACTCACACCAAACAAACTAAAATGCATCAAAAGAAAGTTAAGAGGTTTGGGGCAATGGACTAGCTGGTGGGCCCAACCATCCAGCTCGTTACCCTGGCAGTGATTAAGTCACAATCTTCAGAATAGTATGGAGAAACAAAATTACTTAGAAGAATTTCCAAATAAACTCATTTCAGAGTAGAAACTAGGATTCAAAATTAAATGCCAAAGAAATTCATTGCAAAAGTCTTGTTACAGATTCATTAAATAATGTAGCGCTGGCTCCAATGGTCCGTGTTGGCTTAGTAGGGCCTGACCCAGGTTCAAAATTGATTAAGCCAAGAAAATCTCGGTACTACTGGCCCTTTCGGCAACAATCCATGGAGCGCAGACTGAGGTCTCACCCAAGGTAGTATGGGAGGGTGCTAGAACTGGGTTTCCGCACCCTGGGGATGTTTGATATGAGGTGATTGATATGTGGTCCAACCTTCGTCCTTCTTGTGCTACACGCACCTACAGGTACCCCGCGCCCTGTGATACTGTCTTCGCACAGTTCTAGCCGCAGCGCGACCCATGTTGTTTACCCAAGTCTTCCTTAATTAGTCTCTACTAGCTGATTACTTAGATTAAATTCACATATAAGCATTCATACGAGTATTCATCAAGTGTGCGCGGTAAATAAATAGAGTAAAAGTAATGTATAACATCAACATAAAGATTCCAAAACAGATGCACAAAATAAACTTCTCTTTATTATCTTTCAATCCCAAGTATAGACCTGACTCTGCCCTATGCACTCAGCTGCAGGGGTCCGCGCACTTAGCTACGGACTCTACTAGGCCTCTGCGCACTTAGCTGCAGAGCCTCTTCCTACCACTATGACCCAGTACACTTCAGATTCCACTCTATGCTCTAACCATGCCTTTGCATCTCTCTCTATTCTCTACTAAGCTTAACTCTCTTTACACTTAGAGCCTCGCTCTATTTATACAATCCCATGGTCTGCGGACCATGGGTAGGCCGACACAAATTTACATTAAATTACAATATTTTAGGGTGGACAGCCCTATGACTCGATTGTACACTTCACGCTCCACGCCTATACTTTGCAGAGTTCTACACCATCTTTGACCAAAACTTGGGCTTTGAGCCCCAAAACCTACTGCAGAGGATCCCATGCCCAACAGTCCCCTCCAGGGATCATCCCACTGGTGCGAAGCTCCTCCTTCCCTGCACAAAAAGATCTAATTCCCTGTTCTGCAACTGAAATACAATTTACAAAATACAAACTGCCATCCCCCTCACACCTACATAGCTTCTCTCTTTTATATTGGTTTTTACATGATAGTTTCTTTAGCAAATAACATGGGGATTGAATCCCAACTGATATTTATCAATATAATATCAGTACAACCATTTACCCATTGAAGGAATGAAGATTTGGCATGAATTTCCCAAATCTAGCTGTTTTCTACAATTCTGGAATTTTTTATTTTTTTTTAACAAAATGCCTCCAAAGAACTCTGCGTATCTCCTTAACCATTACGAATTTTGGAAAACCATTTGGAGGAAGTCTACATTGTTATATTTTTAACGATAACCTCTCTCATAATTTTCTGGTTTAGATCCATTTCCTCAAAAATCATGCCTGAAAATGACTGTTTGAAATCTGAGATGCTAAAATTATGGAAAAACAGTCTATTTTTAGAAAACTGCCTCAAATATCGTTATGTAACTTTTATACCATTACGAATTTTAGAAATTAGTTTGAGACTTTGTCAAATGGCTATACGAGGAACAAAACCCATGTTTAAGAATGTCTCTATTCACCTTCACCTTCACGGAAAACGAGGCGGAAGTTCGCAGTTTGGAAACTACTGCGAATTTGGGGCTGAGGCATTAATTATTTCCTAAACATAAATGCATACGACTTGGGTGTATCTTAGCTTATCTGGAAGTGTTCAAAAACCATTTTGAACAAAAACCTCTTTCATACTTCCCTAGCGATTTGTCAATGTATAAAATCCCCAAATTAGTGCATGCATGTCAGTGGAGGCAGAGCCGGTGCAGGCACAACTCATATAGGAACTGTTACTACAAGAATGTTAGCACCTACCACAAAAGAGCCTGACATTAATGACATTTTCACATTAAATTAACAAAACAAGAAGAGTTCATGGATCAACAACTATCAACTCTAAATGCCTCTAAATGATAACTTAACAATGCGTAAAACAAATAGTAATGATTAAAGACACTTAGTACAAACATAAAATTATTCAGGTAAATCATGAAAATTTGGACAGAATGGAGGCTCAACACTCCCCCATGCTGACCTTCTTGCATGTCCTCAGGCAAGCCAAACCATAGGACCATAAAAGCATGGAAGATGGCAGGGGAAATGTTTTAAACATCAAATCATGCTTTCCAACAAAAGTGTCAGCAAAAAAATCTTAGCAAGGAAATATGAAGATATCATGGTATGTCATCATTTAAAGTATTCATCAAGTCTGCAACATTTTTATTACTGTGACAACTAAAACCATGTTACAACACTTATGAAAGTATCGAGTGTAGAAATGATAAAATTGCAACAAGATCAGGTAGGAAAGCAATGCTTTGTACCATACATTATGGAAAAAGAATATTGCACCTTTATGATAGACACCACATACCTGCTATCCTATTTCAAATGAACTCCCTGCTTGTCATAGATTTTAGAGCTCTTATTTCTATCTAGAGTCTTATTAACAATCATGATAAAAATCAAATCTTTGTTGAAAGAGTGCAATTTCAAAAAAATTACCATAAGATTCCTGCACCTAATACAACAATCCTATACCTAGGTCATGTAGTGCTTTTTTAGAGGAAGCCACAATAAACACAGATTTTTGTCCATCAAAACTTAGTGCGTAATCATTGCTGAGAAATTCATCACTCTAAATACCATAAAAAATTAAGTGAGTTATGATACTAGAAAAGGCAGATAAAAATAGAACAAAATGACACCTTTCTGGACCAATCAGCAAATTAAACACTCTAAATTTGTTGTCATGTAGATGCCAAAATAAATTTCTCCTTAATCCAGTACAAAGAATTACCTCCACTAAGGGTACCACATCATTAAAGATTCCTAATTTTTGAAAGAAAGAACTCAAAGAATCATGCTCAAAGCATCTTAAAACCATTATCCAAGAAATAAAATGATGAGTTTTAGGGAAATATAAAGATAACCAAGTAAATCATAGTATGAAATTAACTTTAATACCACAGACATGGCCCTACTGCCCACAGGTGTCTATAACCTTGGCAGGGATGTCTTTTAACCCAACGAAATTCCTGTGTCCCACTTACTAGATATAGATTCAGAGTTAGCTTATTTGACTTTTTTAAAATTAGATGAAGGCCATTGTCCTGGCTTGGTAACCAGCTGATGGTAGGGCCACTCACAAGAAATAACACAGATGAACACACTGGCTCGTGATGAGACCTCCTGTCTTCCAGCTTTTCAGCTGAAAGGCATTAATCTGGGTTGGTGACTAGAAGAAGTAATGTCATGCGTGTTAGGTCTCATGATCATGGTAAGTCGGCTCATCACGAGACCTCCTATCCTACCCTAAATATTTTATAAATTCTGATTATGATTAACCTTAAAGGTTACTTAATAAGTGGGGAGACAGATCTACTCCTTAAGAGTACGGGATGGCGTGAAATTTTTTTAATGACTAATCATTACTGGCTAGTTCCTCTGCCTTAAAGACTTATTAAAAATATCCCAGATAATCACTGAAAGATTATTTAAGTTAATAATGCTAGCATTCTCATGAATAGCTTATTATGATCTTTACAAGAGTAGCCCACCATAGGGGGCTTTCCAATAGTACCTTCTCAGGGAAGCTGAAAATATACATCTCATATGACAACTTCGTTATAGTGGTTAATCATGGTTACTTTTGAAAAATCATGAGGTATTAGAGTGAATCATACTCAACAAGATTTGTCATAGATGCGTGTTTAAAAAATTGATGTGGATTAAAAGTAGTTTCAGTGGCTATGCTTTGAAATTCAAAACCCCAATTGCATTGTTGTAACAACGTTATTCATGGCATTTCTTTATTCTTCTACCCTACTCTACCCTAAGAAGCAGAAGACTTCCTTTTAAGTATAGGAGGACTTCCAATGCAACCAAGTGCGCAACAAAATGCTAATTATACTCACACTTAGTTTTAAAGAATAGACTTCCAGACATACCAAAGCGTGAGAAACAAATTGCTTCAATTGATATGGTACCAAGAGTTTCTGAATGGTGAGGAAATAAGGTGTCTTGATGATTGCTCAAAACCAGGATTCGATGAAATCTACATGCAAGCCACAGTTTGATAGTCACTCTCTTGGAGGCACAAAGAATCTAGTGAAAGACAAAATATAAATCCCTCAAATTCGGGCTCAAATATTTGATTTTCAAATTGACAAGAATGGTTTAGAGAGATTCTAGGGTTTTGAGCTTCAAAAATTTTTTGAGAACAAGTTCCAATGAAAGATTGCTCCTCTGGTGGTCTTTGAATGATAACTTCCCGGGGTGAATGTTCAAAAATAATGGGGGAAGTTTCCAAATTCATTCCCTTTCCAAACATGGAAGATGTAGTATTCTGTTCAACATGGGAATCAACCAGAAGAAGAGGTGGTTCCAACTGTTGGGAAAACTCATGGTTTAGATTAGGGTTTATGATATGGTTTGGGCTAGGGTTTTGGTTAATGCTTGGACTAAGGCTTGGGTTTTGATTGGGATGAGGGTTTGGACTAGGGTTAGGTCTAGGGTATGGATAAGGGTATGGACTAGGGTTAGGGTACAAATTAGGGTTTGAATGAGAGCTAGGGTATGCGAAAGGATAAGGATTAGGGTAAGGATTAGGATAGGGGGTAGGGTATGGATTGAGGCTAGGGTAAGGTTGCACATGCGGCTGAGACCATGGGGGAGGATAACTTAATGGTGCATTGGAAAGAAATTTTGGTTGTTGTTGGTGCTCATATGATTGAATTTGCATGGGAGATTGTCATAGAGATAAAGATCCAAATGATTCTTGAGGCCATCGTGATATCTGGCTTGAGGATGAGGGCCAAGGAGAGGGCCACTGTGGCCATGAAGTAGGATATTCGATTGGAGGAGGATTAAAAGTTTGCCAAGAAATTGCAGGATTATAAACATGTTGAGAAACCTGCTCAGGAAAATAAGAATTATTCCAAGTATCAAATGGTAAGGGATTTTGAGTTATACCCGGTAGTCGATTCGATTCCTTACTTGATTTCTTGAGTACCTATAGTAATCTTGGTAGTGTTGGGCAATGTTCCGTTAGATGATCCTCTTCATAAATTTTGCAAATTTTCATGCTACTAAGTGGACAATTTCCAAGGAGGTGTTTATTTCTACAGATGACGCCAAAGATAAGCGGTGGGTTTTCATCCTGCTCCCACTCTTCCTGCAAATCATCCTATTTTGAAATTAAATATTTAATGATATCATTTTTATGTTCAATCAAAATATTAAATTTTTCAATTGTTAATTCTTCATCAGATGAATTGTATGTCTCTGTAGCAGCATAAAAATTCCTCATTTGAACGATTCCTCAAAATACCATTTTCCTGTATTTAACAGGCCAACTGGTACAATCGTTAGCACATGAGTGGTGTATATATGTGTAGGGTGGGTGGGGGGTTCTTACAAAATTAAAGAAAATGAGAAAAATTAAAGCAAGAGTGCAGAAAAGAAATAAATTCAAATAACATAAAATTGCAAGAGAAACTAGGTGAAGGAAAAAAGCGAATGCGGTAGATCACTAAGTTCAATCCCCTGACAGCTTCCCTGGAAACGATGCCAAAATGTCGGGCTGTATAAATGCAATATTTACACTAACATTTAATTTGTCAATCTGGATAAGTAAACTTAGAGGCGTAGTACAATATATGCCAGACTATGACCTCAGGGATCTGTTAAATAAAAACCAAGCTCTTGCAAGAAATTGAAAAGGAGCATCATTCAAGAAAAATTAACAAGACTCTTCAAAGAAAAGTAAACACACTCCAGGAATCTACTTCTGGCTCCTCTTCTGGGTTGAGTTAACTCCTGCAATATGTCTTCCTTAGTTGTCCAGGGGACAAGGGAATGTAGGCCCCATTCAAAAGAAAGCGGTTCAAGAAATAAAGAATGCAAAACCTCTTAAAAATTACTGTTATGTTGCAAGCATGAAACTAAAATAGAAATCATACAGCAACTTCATTCCAACTAATCTAAGAAAACGATCGAATGCTTTAAAAAGAATCAAGATAATAATGCACTGCTTGTCTTAAAGACAATTCAATACTTTAGTTGTAAGAGAAATATGCAATAAGAACCAATATATAATTCGTGTTGTTTAGCCTATTCTTATTAAATATTTCCTTATAATATATGCAACATTTAATTATAATGAAGAATTCTGTGAGCGTTTTGTCAACAAGATTCACAATCTTTCCTTATGCTGATCCTGACACTTGCTTGCAAAAGTGCAGGAATAATTGTTTTTCTTCAAAAGTACAAGAATCTGTGTTATATAATATTCAAAGGCAATCATGAATACATGTTAAGTTAAGTTAACTAGAATTCTTGATGAACAATTATTTCACCATTACATTCTAGAAATAAACTTTGTTATGTAGCAATGAGATCAGGGTGAATCTTTGTAAGAATAAATAAGAGATTTCATTAAAACATTCATTGTTTACTTTAGTTCAGCCTTTATCAAAATACATCCAAAAGCATTGATATTAAACTTGAATAACTAGAGCAGTAAAATAAAGCTTTTGGAATGAACTTAAAAATGAAATGACTGAAAGAAGAGCTATGAAATGAAATTTCAAAATTATCTAAGATCACACTCACACCAAGAAAACTAAAATGCAGCAAAAGAAAGTTAAGAGGTTTGGGGCAATGGACTAGCTAATGGGCCCAACCATCTAGCTTGTTTCCCTTGCAGCAATTAATTCACAATCTTCAGAATAGTATGGAGAAACAAAATTACTCAGAAGAGATTGCCAAATAAACTCATTTCAGAGTAGAAACTAGGATTCAAAATTAAATGCCAAAGAAATTCATTGCAGAAGTCTTGTTAGAGATTCATTAAATAATGCAGTGAAAGCTCCAATGGCCCCCTCTAGTGATCATCCCACTGGTGTGTAGCTCCTCCTTCCATGCACAACAAGATCTAATTCACTGTTCTCCAACTGAAATACAATTTACAAAATACAAACTGCCATCCCCCTCACACCTATGTAGCTCCTCTCTTTTATATTGGGTTTTACATGATAGTTTCTTTAGCAAATAACATGGGGATTGAACCCAACTGATATTTATCAATAGAATATTAGTACATCCATTTACCATTGAAGGAATGAAGATCTGGGACAAATTTCCCAAATCTGCCTCTTTCTACAATTTTGGAAAAATTGATTTTTTTAACAAAATGCCTCGAAATAACTTTGCGTATCTCCTTAACCATTACGAATTTCGGACACCTGTCTGGTGGAAATATAGATTGTTATATTTTAAACAATAACCTCTCTCATAATTTTCTGGTTCAGATCCATTACCTCGAAGATCGTGCTCGAAAATGACTTCGAAATCTGAGATGCTAAAATCCTGGAAAAAATAGTCTAGTTTTAGAAAACTGCCTCAAAGCCCAATATGTAACTTTTAGAAAATTACGAATTTTAGAAATTGGTTTGAGGCTTTGCCAATTAGATATCCTGGTACCTAAACCCATGTTCCAGAATTTCTCTATTCGCCTTCACCTGCATGGAAAACGAGGCAGAAGTTGGCAGTTTGGAAACTGCTGCGAATTTGGGGCTGAGGCATTAATTATTGCCTAAACATAAATCTATACGACCTGGGTGTATCTTAACTTATGTGGAAGTGTTAAAACACCATTTTGAACAAAAACCTCTTTCATATTTCCCTAGAGATGTGCCAATGTATAAAACCCCCAAATTAGTGCAGGCATGTTGGTGGAGGCATGTTGGTGCAGGCAAAGTTGTTGCAGGCACAACTGGTATAGGAATTGCTACTACAAGAATGTTAGAACCTACCACAAAAGAGCCTAACATTAATGACATTTTCACATTAAATTAACAAAACAAGAAGAGTTCATAGATCAACAACTGTCAGCTCTAAATGCCTCTGAATCACAACTTAATAATGCGTAAAATGAATAATAATGATTATAGACACTTAGTACAAACATAAAATTATTCAAGAAAATCATGCAAATTTGGACAGAATGGAGGCTCAACACTTGGTAATAGATGCCAAACATCCAAAACAAGTTGTTTCAAATAGTAAGACCAACTACCCACAATTCATTAGATTAGTCCATTCAATGACACAATGCAAAAAGAAAAACTAAAAAAACTCATCTTTAGTCTTAATACATTGATTGTTGCAAATGAGGCACCTCAATAGATATATCTATATATATATATATATATATATATATATATATATATATATATATATATATATATATATATATATATATATATATATATATATTAACCAAAATCACACCAACAAGGAAGGAAATACTATCATATAGGGGGCCATCACATAAGCTATCATAATAATTTCAGATCAAGCAACAAGAGTTGTCTCTAGAGCAATGTTAAATAGTCCACAACTTCAAAATCTTCCCAGCCACTTCATCACCTTGAACACTATCTCACAAGGAACATAATTGTGAATGCATGTTTCAAAAGACATGAAGATAACTTTACTAAGCCTAGCCTTACAAAGAAGATTACAGGACTAGACTCCCCACTATTTGGTGCATCAACCCACCTCATACACACCTTCATTCATGTTGTCTTTGGTAGAGCTAAGTCTCTGTAGGGAATGTTCTAACTTCATTAATGAGGCAAGGCAAACATTTTCCATTCCATTTAAAAAATACATATATGGCTTGCAAGTTCAATGCATTATGTCTTTAGAAAAACGTTCAATGCATTATGTGTTAATTAAACTTAGAAATTCATTAATGATGAACAAAATAAACATTGAAACTGTAGAGAAGGTGTGGACACTAGATACTAACTTACATAAATTATCCCTAATCTATGTTTTGTTAATATTATGCCTCAAAGATTAGGAATAAGAGTGTGTTGTAGTGATATCATTTTCAAACATGAAAATGGGGTCATCATTCAGTGATGAAGGAAATGGCCAAGGTTTCATTTCCTAGAAGCACGAATAAGTGGTTGGGTCCAAGTTCAAGTCCTAGGTGATCTTTACAAAATAGTATCCAAACAATAGCAAAGATTCAACTCCACAGAAGCATGAATGAGTAGTTGGTGCCAGGTGCAATTACCAATCGATTTTATAAAAGAGTACCCAACCAAGGGCCAAGCTTCAATTCCTCAAAGGAACAAATAAGTAGTTGGAATTAGATGCAAGTATTTGGAGATTTGGACAAAAGAGTAACCCCTACTATAGTAACTTAGTTGATCGAAAGTGCTTGTGATTAATAGTTTTCCCTTCAAGTCTTGTGTGATTTTGACAGAAAATCACTTGGAAGTAGCCAATGTTTAATACCCAAAGGCATGATTAAGTGGTTGGGGCATGATATAAGCCTTAGGTATTTTTCACAGAAGAGTACACCCTATTGTGGAAACATAGCCAAATAAAAGTATGTGTGTTTAACTATTCGCCCTTTAACAACCATCTCACCCATGAAAATAATCTGCTTGTACTGCCTGATGTGTTCACGCTAATTCCAATGCATCTCGAGTTTAAAGAGAACACTAAAGGAGAAATGGTTGTGCGTTTAACCACATATCCAAAGGTTGTGTGTTCGATTCATGTCATGTTCAATTTATAAAATTTGATAGACACCTAATAAGAGAAAATGATTTTTTGCTTCTAAAATACTTTAGAGAACTAACTTCAAGATCAAGTGTTCCAACGGTGACTATAACATTCAATGAGCATCATAAATTTGGATTTTTCAAAATCAAAAGAGGTCAGGGTTTCAGATCTATTGGAGTCATTGCAAGTGTGAAAAGAAAATTTCATTATGCTAAAAACATACATATTGACTTGATTTTCATTTCTATATTAGAGTTTTATATGACCTCCTCATCATTCGATCTTTGATTTCCTCCAGCCTGCCAACAGTGGCCATTTTGACCCTCTACATGGCTTTGTACGCTTGATTTTCCCCCATTCTACTATGCAGTGACCTTGAGGATGAAAAAGATGCAGATGGGTGTAAGGTAATTTGCGAGAGCCCTGGCATACGAAGTTAAGCACTTTGGAAACTTTCAATGCAAAGATTTTCGATTCAAATAGACCTCCATTTATGAGGAATTTTGTTTCAAATAGAACCTAAAAAAATGTGAATGTCTCCTGTATCCTAGGGAAAGCTTCAAATTCAAAGTCTGTGAGTCCCTAAAATCTGAAATCCTAGAATTTATATGGCTTTTATGAGAGTTGGAGTTGAGTTGTACACTAACATAATATTAATGTAAAATTTACACCTGAGCATGACTCTAGTTTCAATTGGTGGGAGGATTTTTTATTTTTATTTTATATGACAATTAAATTGATAGTTATCTCCCATATAATGTTAAATATATTTCTTAATTTTGTAAATTAAAAAATATCTATATAATTTATATATTTTTTAAATTTGGTAAATGGAATGTAAATCAATTTAAACGTTTTAAAAAAGTCACACATATTTAGTTTTAAAGACTAAAAAATGTATAACTAATGTAAAAATGGATATAATTTCAGATCTAAAGTATGTCTTAAATTTCTTTTTCTTGGCTTAGAACTCATTTTCTTCAGACGTGAGGAAACATGCTAATGAACCAAGACCTAGAGGCATATGGTAGGGGTGAAAGCATTTCCCCTTATGGATCACTAGTGGGTAATTAGAGGTGGTGTGGCTTTCCTTAAATAACAGCAATGAGTCAACCTACATTAGCGGATTACGGGAAATGATGGTTATCCCCTCTATATTAGTTTCAAACTCTCTTTCTTGTCCCTCCTTCCAAAGGGAGTATAAAATTGCTATTTGTTGTAAACTTATACTCTATATTGTATAAAACTATTATAATTTTAGCAGTATAGATGAATTCATAGACCCCTTTAAGGGGGATGTGTAATCCATCAACCTAAATTTTAACATTGCAGATGCATTTAGAGACACCCTTAAAGGGGTATCTAAATTTTAAGACTGTAGATGGATTTAGAGACCCTTCTGTCTCTAGATTTTAACATTGCAGGCAGACTTATGGGATACCACATTAAAGGGATCTCTGAATTCATCTGCAACATTAAAATTTAGTGAAATGTAACACTTCAATATCAAAATTGTAATTTTCCATTTCTGGAGTTACACAATTAAAAATAACTAGAATAAATGATTAACTCATATAGCTGTTGTAATTGTTAGTTGGTCATATTTTTATTCTTAAACTATAGTAGTCATTTACGTTAATAATTTTTTTTATTTTTTCAATTATTATCTAGTCATATATTTTATTCTTGCACTAAATTAGTCATTTATGTTAGTCGCTTTTAGTTGGGTCACTTGTTATCTAGTCGTATATTTTATCTCTAGAATAAATTAGTCATTTAAATTAGTTGTTTTTAGTTGGGTCACTTAAAATTAGTCAAATGTAGTAGTAATTTGCTTGAAATAATTGTGGTGACTAACATTTTTAGTCACGTAGTCACTAATCTCTCATTTTGTACTAGTGCACTAAAGTCAATGTATTATAAATTGACATTGTACATTAAAATTAGTGCATCTTGAATTGACATGTACATCGAAATCAACCTATTAGACATTTAAATAGAAATAGAAGCTCACATTAGAAACTGAAATAGAATTGAGATGTACACTAAAATCATTATGTTAAAAACTTAATTGAAAATTAAAACCAATGCATCTAAAACTGACATCAACATGTTAGAAATGGAAATGAAAACAAAAGCTCACATTGAAATATAGATAGAAATTGAGCTTGAAGTGTACACTAAAAAAACAATTATATATATATATATATATATATATATATATATATATATATATATATATATATATATATATATTGAATAGAATATCAGGTGACATGTTTCTGTATCAATTTCTAATATGTAAAAGAGTATGGAAATATTAAGGTGAAGTTGCATTTGAAATGAACACTAAAATCATGGTATATATAAATTGATAGTCACAAACAATTCGATGCGCCAGGACTTGAAATAAAAATAAAAATTGACACTGAAAAATCAATAGTCATAGAAATTAAAATCGAAATAAACATTGACATTTAATTAAAATTAAAACTAAAATTGTCATTGAATATAAATTGACGTGTACAAAATTAAATTCAAAATGAAATAGAAAGTGGGATTTGAATTGAAATCCAAATAGAAAGAAACTAGAGTAGGAATTGAGGTTGACATTGAACAAAAACTTATATTGGTTTTTTTTACTGAAATGAGTTATGTGAAGAGAGAGTTAGTAAGGATTCAAAGAGAACACATGTAAAAAGTGTTTATTAAAACTAGGTCATTATGGTGATCTTGTACCTCGGAATCGTTGCACAAATCCCACAATTGACATGTAGAATTTTTCCACTTATTAACTCAATCAATTAAGTAACTTAAGATAGTCTATGTAGTGATTAGTTTGTATGTCTATATGTCTCATTTTTCAATTTCTAATATGTAAATGGAGATTAAAAAATAAGAAATAAAAATAAAAATTGAAATTTGAAATTGAAATTGATGTTGAATAGAATGAAAATATAAATTGACATGTATATGGAGACAATGTCTTAGAAATCGACATGCACATTAAAATCAATGCATTAGAATTTGAATAGAACTGAAATAGAATGAGAAACTGGGATGTCTACTAAAGTAAATGTATTAGAAATTGACATTATACATTAAAATAAGTATATCTAAAATTGAAATGTATGTTGAAATCAACATGTTATCTATTGAAATAAAAATAAAAGATCACACTAGAAATTGAATAGAATTCAAATAGAAATAAGATGTAAACTAAAATCAACGAGTTAAAAATTTACATGTACCCTAAAAAAATGCATCTAAAACTAAAATCAACATGTTAGAAATTGAAATTAAAATAGAAGCTAACATTGAAATAGAGATAGAAATTGATCTTGATGTGTACATTGAAACAAACAATTATGAATATGTATATTGAATAGAATATCATGATATATGTTTCTATATAATAACTAATATGTAAGGAAGTATATAAATATTAAGGTGAAGTTGCATTTCAAATGAAAACTAAAATCATGGCATATAGAAATTGATAGTCACAAACAATTCAATGCATAAGACTTGAACTAAAAATAGAAATTGTCATTGAAAAATTGAAATAGACGTTTACATTTAATTAAAAAATAAAAATAAAATTTCCATTGAATATAAATCGATTTGTACAAAATTAAATTGAAAATGAAATAGAAAGTGAAATTTGAATTGAAATTGAAATAGAAAGAGATTGGAATAGGAATTGAGGTTAACATTGAAGAGAAATTGAAATTGAAGTTTTTTACTGAAATTAGTTATATGAAGAAAGAGTTAACAAGTAGTCAAAGAGCACACATGTCAAAAGTGTTCAGTGAAACTAGGTCGTTATGGCGATCTTGTACCATGGAATCATTGAACAAATCCCATAGTTGACCTGTAGAGTTTCCACTTATTAACTCAATCAATTAAATAACTTATGATCATCTAAATAGTGATTAATTTGTATGTCTACATGTCTCTATTTCAATTTTTGATGTGTAAATGGAGATAGAAATAGAAATAAAAATTGAAATTTGAAATTGAAATTGACATTGAATATATTATAAATATAAATTGACATGTACATGGAGGAAATGCCATAGAAATTGACGTGTACACTAAAATAAATGAGTTAGAATTTGGATAGAACTAAAATAGAATGAGAAATATGGATATCCACGAAAGTCAATGTATTAGAAATTAACATTGTATATTAAAATTAGCGCATATAAAATTGAGATGTACATCGAAATCAACATGATAGGTATTGAAATAGAAATAGAAGCTCACATTAGAAATTGAATAGAACTGAGATGAATTCTAAAGTCGATGTGTGAACAATTTACATGTACAATAAAACCAATGCATCTAAAATTGGCATCAACATATTAGAAATTGAAATGAAAATAGAGGTTGACATTGAAAGAGAGATGGAAATTGACCTTGATGTGTACACTGAAACCAACAATGAGGTATCTGTATATTGAATAGAATATTAGGTGACATGTTTTTGTTTCAATTTCTAATATATAAAAGAGTTCGGAAATATTAAGGTGCAGTTGCATTTGAAATGAACACTAAAATCATGTCATGTTGAAATTAATAGTCACAAATAATTTGATGCATGAGGAATTGAAATAAAGCTAGAAATTGACAATAAAAATTTGAAATAAAAATAGAAATTTACAATGTACATTAAAATCAGTGCATCTAAGATTGACATGTACAACGAAATCAATATATTAGACATTGAAATAGAAATATAAGCTCACATGAGAAACTGAAAAGAATTCAAATAGAATTTAAATGTACACTAAAATCATTGTCTTAAAAATTTACATATACATTAAAATCAATGCATCTAAAATTGACATCAACATATTAGAAATTGAAATGAAAATAAAATCTAACATTGAAATAGAGATAGAAATTGAGTTTTATGTGTACACTGAAACAAAAAATTATGAATATGCATATTGAATAGAATATCAAGAGATATGTTTATGTATCAACCTTTGATATGTAAAAGAGTACCAAAATATTAAGGTGAAATTTCATTTCAAATAAACACTAAAATCATGGCATATAGAAATTGATAGTCGCAAATAATTCGATGCACCACGACTTGAAATAAAAATAAAAATTGACATTGAAAAATTAAAATAGATGTTGACATTTAAGTAAAACTTAACATTAAAATTTTCATTTAATATAAATTGATTTGTAGAAAATTAAATTGAAAATGAAATAGAAATTGGAATTTGAATTGAAATCGAAATAAAAAGAAATTGGAATAGTAATTGAGGTTGACATTGAAGACAAATTGAAATTGATTTTTTCATTGTAACCAGTTATATGAAGAAAGAGTTAACAAGTAGTCAAACAACATACATGTCAAAAGTTTTCATTAAAACTAGGTCGTTATGATGATCTCTTACTTTGTAAAGGTTAAACAAATCCCACAGTTGACATGTACATTTTTTCAAATTATTGATTCAATCAATTAAATAACTTATGATCATATATGTAGTGACTAATTTGTATGTCTAGATATCTCTATTTCAATTTCTGATATGTAAATGAAGATAGAAATAAAAATAAAAATTGAAAATTGAAAATTGAAATTGAAATTGACATTGAATAGATTATAAATATAAATTGATATGTACACGGAGGAAATTTATTAGAAATTGACATGTACACTAAAACAAATGAGTTAAAAATTGGATATAAATGAAATATAATGATAAATTGGGATGCCCACAAAATTCAATGTATTAGAAATTCACACTGTACATTAAAATCAACACATCTAAAATTGACATGTACATCAAAATCAACATGCTAGACATTTAAATATAAATAGAAGGTAACATTAGAAATTGAATAGAATTAAAATAGAATTGAGATGTACACTAAAATCAATGTGTTAAAAATTTACATGTGAAATTAAAACCCATGCATCTAATATTCATATTAACATTAGAAATTGAAATGAAAATAAAAACTCACATTGAAATAGAGATGGAAATTGAACTTGATGTGCATAGTGAAACAAAACATTATGTATATGTATATTGAATAGAATATGAGGTGACATGTCTTTGTATCAATTTCTAATATGTAAAATAGTCTGGAAATATTAAGGTGAAGTTACATTTTAAATAAGCCATAAAATCATGGCATATAGAAACTGATGGTCACAAATAATTCGATGCACCAGGACTTGAAATAAAAATAGAAATTGGTGTTGAAATATTGAGACAGAGGTTTACATTTAATTAAAAATTAAAATTAAAATTGGCATTGAATATAAATTTATATGTACAAAATAAAATTTAAAATGAAATAGAGAGTGGATTTGAATTGAAATTGAAAAAGAAAGAAACTAGAATAGGAATTGAGGTTGACATTAAAGAGAAATTGAAATGGATTTTTTTAATGAAATGAGTTATGTGAAGAAAGATTTAACAAGTAGTCAAAGAGAAGACATGTCAAAAGTGTTCAATGAAACTAGGTCATTATGGTGATCATGTACCTCAGAACATTTGAAAAAATCTCACAGTTGACATGTAGACTTTTTCCACTATTTAACTCAATCAATTAAATAATTCATGATCATCTATGTAGTGAGTATTTTGTATGTCTAGATGTATCTATTTCAATCTCTAATGTGTCAATGAAGATAGAAATAGAAATAAGAAATATAATAAAAATAGAAATTCGAAACTGAAATTGACATTGAATAGAATATAAATATAAATTGACCTGTACATGGAGGCAATGTCGTAGAAATTTACATGTACACTAAAATTAATCTATTAGAATTTGAATAGAACTAAAATATACTGAAAAAATTAGGATGTCCACTAAAGTGAATGTATAATAAATTGACATTGTAGATTAAAATCAACGCATCGAAAATTGACATGTACATCCAAATCAATAGGTTAAACATTGAAATAGAACTAGAATCTCACATTAAGAATTGAATATAATTGAAATAGAATTGAAATGTACCATAAAATCAAATAAACAATTATGTATACGTATAATGAGTAGAATATCACACAACATGTTTCTATATCAATTTCTAAGATGTAAAAGAGTCCGGAAATATTAAGTTGAAGTTGCACATGAAATGAACACTAAAATCATGGTGTATATAAATTGATACTCACAAATAATTCGATGTACAAAGACTTGAAATAGAAATAGAAATTGACATTAAAAAATAAATAGTCATAGAAATTTAAATTTAAATAGACGTTGACATTTAATTGAAATTGCCATTAAATATAAATTGATATATAGAAAATTGAATTTAAAATGGAATAGAAAATGGAATTTTAATTGAAATTGAAATAGAAAGAAACTGGAGTAGGAATTAAGGTGGCTAATGAAGAGAAATTGAAATTGTCATTTTTACTGAAATGAGTTATGTGAAGAGAGAATTAATAAGTAGTCAAAGAACACACATGTCAAAGGTGTTTATTGAAACTAAGTTGATATGGTGATATTGTACCTCATAACTGTTGAACAAATCTCACACTTGGCATGTAGATCTCTTCCACTTATTAACTCAACCAATTTTATAAATTAGGATCATCTATGTAGTGAGTAATTTGTATGTCTAAATCTCTCTATTTAAATTTTTAATATGTAAATGGAGATAGAAAGAAAATAGGAAATAGAAAAAAAATATTGAAATTGACATTGAATACAATATAAATGTAAATTGACATGTACATGGAGGCAATGTTTTAGAAATTTACATGTACACTAAAATCAATACGTTAGAATTTGAATAGAGCTTAAAAAAAATGAGAAATTAGGATGGGCACTAAAGTCATTGTATTAGAAATTAACATTGTTCATTAAAATCAGCGTATCTAGAATTGAGATGTACATCGAAATTAACATGATAGACATTGAAATAGAAATAGAAATAGAAGCTTACATTAGAAATTGAATAGAATTGAGATATACATTAAAACCAATGTCTTAAAAATTTACATGTACATTGAAACCAATGCATCTAAAATTGATATCAATATGTTATAAATTGAAATGAAAATAGAAGCTCACATTGAAATAAAGATAGAAATTGAGATTGATGTGTACACTAAAAAAAATTATGTATACGTATATTGAAAACAATAACAGGCAACATGTTTATTTATCATTTCTAATATATAAAATAGTTTGGAAATAATAAGGTGAATTTGCATTTGAAATGAACACTAAAATCTTGGCATATAAAAATTGAAGCTAACCTTGAAATACAGATAGAAATTGAGCTTGATGTGTACACTAAAATAAACAATTATCAATATGTATATTGAATAGAATATCAGGGGACATGTTTCTGTATCAATTTCGTTTATTTAAAAGAGTACGAAAATATTAAGGTGAAGTTGCATTTCAATTGAACACTAAAATCATGGCATATAGAAATTGATAGTCACAAATTCGATGCATCAGGACTTGAAATAAAAATATAATTTGACATTCAAAAATCAACAGTCATAGAAATTTGGATTTAAATAGACACAAACATTTAATTAAAAGTTAAAATCAATTTTTTTATTGAATATAAATTGATATGTACAAAATTAAATTGAAAATGAAATAGAAAATGGACTTTGAATTGAAATCAAAATAGAAAGAAATTGGAGTTGCAATTGAATTTGATAATGAAGATAAATTGAAATTGGTTTTTTTACTAAAATGAGTTATATTAAGAGAGAGTTAACAAGTAGTCAAAAAGCACACATGTCAAAAGTGTTCATTGAAACTAGGTCGTTATGGTGAACTTGTACCTAGAAATCATTCAACAAATTCCATATTTGAGATATAGAGCTTTTCCACTTATTAACTCAATCAATTAAATAACTAAAGGTCATCTATGTAGTATATATACATGGAGATAAAAATAAAATAAGAAATAAAAATAAATATCGAAATTTTAAATTGAAATTTACGTTGAATAAAATGAAAATATAAATTGACATATACATGGAGACAATGTCTTAGAAATAAACATGTATGCTAAAATCAAAGCATTAGAATTTGAATAGAACTGAAATAGAATGAGAAACAAAGATGTCTACTGAAGTTAATGTATTAGAAATTGAAATTGTACATTAAAATAAATTCATTTAAAATTGACATATATATCGAAATCAACAGGTTAGACATTGAAATAGAAACAGGGGTTCACATTAGAAATTGAATAGCATTCAAATAAAATTTAGATGTATACTAAAATCAATGTGTTAAAAATTTACATATACATTAAAACTAATGCATCTAAAATTGACATCAACATGTTAGAAATTGAAATGAAAATAAAAACTAACATTCAGATAGAGTTAGAAATTGAGATCGACCAGTACACTGAAACAAATAATTATGAATATGTATATTGAATAGAATATAATGAGACATGTTCCTGTATCAATTTGTAATATGTAGAACAATACGTAACAATTAAGGTGAAGTTCCATTTCCAATGAACACTAAAATCATGGCATATAGAAATAGATAGTTGCAAATAATTCAATTTACCAGGACCTGAAATAAAAATAGAAATTGACATTGAAAAATTGAAATAGACATTGACATTTAATTAAAAATCAAAATTAAAATTGGCATTGAATTAAATTGATTTGTACAAAATTAAATTGAAAATGAAATAGAAAGTGGAACTTGAATTGAAATCAAAATAGAAAGAAACTGGAATAGGAATTGAGGTTTATATTGAAGAGAAATTGAAATTGACTTTTTTTATTGAAACGAGTTATATGAAGAAAGATTTAACAAGTATTCAAAGATCACACATGTCAAAAGTGTTCATTGAAACTAGGTTGTTATGGTGATCTCGTACATCAGAACCGTTGAACAAATCCCACAATTGACATGTAGATCTTTTCCACTTATTAAATTAATCAATTAAATAACTTATTATCATCTATGTAGTGAGTAATTTCTATGTCTATATGTCTCTATTTCAATTTATGATCTGTAAATGGAGATAGAAATAAAATAAAAAATAAAAATAAAAATTGAAAATTGAAATTGAAATTTACATTGAATAGATTATTAATATAAAATGACATGTACATGGAGGCAATGTATTAGAAATTGACATGTACACTAAAATTGATGCATTAGACTTTTAATAGAACTAAAATAGAAAGAGAAAATGGGATGTCCAAAAAAGTCCATGTATTAAAAATTTACACTATACATTAAAATCAGCTTATCTAAAATTGACATATACATCGAAATCAACATGTTGAACATTGAAATAGAAATAGAAGCTCACATTAAAAATTGAATAGAATTGAGATGTTCATTAAAATCAATATGTTAAAAATTTACATGTACATTAAAACCAATGCATCTACAATCGCTATCAACATGTTAGAAATTGAAATGAAAATAGAAGTTCACATTGAAATAGAGGACGAAATTGAACTTGATGTATACACTGAAGAAAAACATGTATATGTATATTGAATAGAATATCATGTGAAATCTTGCTGTATTAATTTCTAATATGTAAAAGAGATTGGAAATATTAAGGTGAAGTTGCATTTGAAATAAACACTAAAATCATGGCATATAGAAATTGATAGTCACAAATAATTCGATGCGCCAGGACTCAAAATAAAATTAGAGATTGACATTGAAAAATTAAAACAAATGTTGACATTTAATTAAAAAATAAATTTAAATTATCTTTGAATATAAAGTGATATGTACAAAATAAGTTCTAAAATGAAATGGAAAATTGAATTTGAATTGAAATAAAAAAATTAAGAATTTGGAATAGGAATTGAGGTTGATATTGAAGAGAAATTGAAATTGACTCTTTTAATCAAATAAGTTATGTGAAGAAAGAGTTAACAAGTAGTCAAAGATCACACATGTGAAAAATATTCAATGAAACTAGGTCGTTATGGTGATCTCGTACCTTAGAACCTTTGAAAAAAACTTATAGTTGACATGTGGACATTTTCCATGTTATGAAACCAGCTCAAGAAAAGATAGAAAAGATAGATCAACGCCTTAGAATTCAGCCTCTTCGAGGGGGCAACCTCCTTTACGTTACATAAATGAACAATTCTTGGATGATACAAATGACAAAACCTCCTTTCCATATATAGGAGTCTAAGGAGTCACAATATAATCCAACCGACCTAACAATAATAATATAAAGCCACAAAAATAACAATAGAGGAATTCTATGGGGCACATAAATAACAATATGGGGGTAATAGGGGCACAAAAATATAAATAAGGGGTATAACTACAATAGTAATGGGGTAATCACTAGTATTATAGGGACCCAACATGCCCCTCTCCTTCAAAAAAGTGTTGTCCTCAACACTTGAGTAGTTCTGGATACTTCTGCATAAAATTCTCATCCTCCCATGTGGAATCTTCAGCGGATAAGTTTTTCCACTTGATAAGATAGTCTGAAATTGATCGATTTGTAGTTGTCGAGTTCTTCTTTCTGTGACTTCTTCCGGTTCCAATATAATTTTTCCTTCCTCGTCAAGTTCTGGCAATATTGTTTGAATTGGGAGCTTGTCGCCTATAACCTTCTTTAAACATGAAACATGGAAAACTGGGTGCAATCGAGAAGCTGCAGGAAGCTCCAATTTGTATGCCATAGTACCAATCTTTTGCAACACCTTGTACGGACCATAATACTTTGGTGATAATTTATTATCCTTCTTAGCTTGCTTTAGGGACATTTGCTTATATGGTTGTAGCCATAGGAATACCCAATCACCTACACCAAAACTTCTTTCACTGCGATGTTGATCTGCCTGTTGTTTCATTCTATTTTGTGCCAACACGAGGTTATCCTTTAAGAGTTGGAGGACTTGTTGTTGATGTTCGATGTGATGTTCCACTGCCTGAACCTTAGAATTTTCTCTTAAATATGATGTGATGGATGGTGGTTGATACCCATAAAGTGCCATAAATGGGGTCATTTTTTTGCTGTATGGAAGGAAGTGTTATACCACCATTCAGCCAGAGGCAACCATTTGACCCATTGTGTCTGTTTATCAGATACAAAGCAACGAAGATATCCTTCCAAACATTTGTTTACTATCTCAGTTTTCCCATCAGATTGAGGATGATAAGATGAGCTATGAGCTAACTGAGTACCAAGACAAGAAAATAATTCTGTCCAAAAATTTCCAGTGAAAATGGGATCTCTGTCACTTACAATAATCTTTGGGTTTCCATGTAGCTTTTGAACTGTTTCCATAAATGCAGTAGAAACTGTACTGGCTTTAAATGGATGTGATAATGCACAAAAGTGTGCATACTTGGTAAGTCTGTCAACTACCACCATGATGACACTCTTTCCCTCAGACTTGGGTAAACCTGTGATAAAATCCATTGAAACCTCCTCCCAACGTTGGCTTGGAATGGATAAAGGTTGTAATAGACCTAGTGTCTTAATTGTTTCAACTTTATTTTGTTGGCAAACCAAACATTCCGCCACAAACTTTTGAATATCTGATTTAAGGCCATCCCAAAAAAATTCCTTCTTAACCCTGTGGTAAGTTTTTAAAAATCCTGAGTGCCCTCCTAAGGGAGAAGTGTGCAATTCCATAAGAATCTTTTGTTTTAGCTGGGAATTCTTACAGAGGTATAAGCGATCTTTGTACCATAACGAATCATTTTTCCAGCTAAATGTATCAGAAGTACTGGAATCTTGTTGTAGCTTTCGAATAAGTGCCCACACTTCTTCGTCATTCTTCCATTCCTCCCTTGCTTCGTTTATCCAATCTGGTTGGATAATAGAAATGGCACACAACAATGCTTCCACATCCTCATCCTTTCTTGAGAGTGCATCTGCCACCACATTTTGCTTCCCTTTTTTGTAGATGATTTCAAAGTCATAACCCAACATCTTTGTGACCCACTTTTGTTGCTCTTCAGAGGATAATCTTTGTTCTAAAAAGTATTTAAGGCTATCATGATCCGTTTTTACCTTGAAGTGTCTTCCCATTAGGTAGGGTCGCCATTTCTTAAGTGCATGGAGTATTGCCAACATTTCCTTCTCATAAATAGCTTTGCTTAAAAACTTTCCCTTGATTGGACGACTTTCAAAAGCAATGGGTCTTTCATCTTGCATTAGAACAGCACCAATTCCATTTCCTGAAGCATCACATTCCACAATAAAGGTTTTTGTGAAGTCCGGTGTAGCTAAGACCGGTGCTTGGCACATTGCCTCTTTAAGATGTTCAAAGGCCTTTGTTGCTTTCGGAGTCCATGAAAATGAATCTTTCTTCAATAATGTTGTTAGAGGTGCTGCTATTCTCCCATAATTCTTAACAAACTTGCGATAATACCCTGTCAACCCAAGAAATCCTCGCAGATGCTTTATGGATGTGGGGATTTTCCATTCCTTAATGGCTTTAATTTTGCTAGGGTCTACCTTAACTCCTTCATGAGATACAATATGACCCAAATATTCCACCTCCTGGACTCCAAAGAAACATTTGGATCTTTTTGCATATAATTGTTTCTCCTCCAATAGTTGTAGCACCCTGTCAACATGTTCAACATGATCCTTCCAAGACTTGCTGTAGATTAGTATATCATCAAAAAATACTAACACAAATTTTCTAAGGAATGGTTTGAAAATTGAATTCATCAAACCTTGAAATGTTGAAGGTGCATTGGTAAGGCCAAAAGGCATGACCAAAAATTCATAATGACCCTCATGAGTTCTAAATGCCGTTTTCGAATGTCTTCAATCTTCATTCTGATTTGATGATATCCCGAACGAAGATCCAACTTGGTGAAGTAAATTGATCCATGCAATTCATCCAGTAATTCATCAATGACAGGAATGGGGAACTTATCTTTAATAGTGAGCTTGTTGAGCTCCCTATAATCCAAACACATGCGCCATGATCCATCCTTCTTGTGCACCAATACTACTGGAGCTGAGAAAGAACTTTGACTCGGTTGAATTATACCAGCCTCTAGCATTTCTGCAACCATACGTTCAATTTCACTTTTTGGACATAGGGATATCTGTACGGCCTGATGTTTGGAGGAACACTTCCTGGAATCAGATGAATAGCATGATCATGATCACGCATAGGTGGGAGACCTTTGGGAGTCTCAAATACCTTGGAATGATTGTCCAGGACTTTTTGGAGATCTGGAGAAATAGATGATTCCAATGTGGAAACATCTAGCGAACATAATTGTGCAATTACACCTCTTTTCTCATTTTTTAGAAGCTTTGTCATGCCATTAGAGCTGATTATCTTTCCTGGTTTCCCTGCAATACCCCTTAATTCAACTTCCTTTCCTTCCGTAGAAAATTTGATGAAAAGTTCTTGAAAATTAAAAGCTATTGTACCCAAGGATTGTAGCCATTGGACTCCTAGTACAACATCAACACCTCCCATTGGAATGGAAAGCATTGGGCTAGTCAATACATATTCTCCCATGGATAGCTTGATATTATGGCACTTTCCAGAGCAATTTATTGTTCCTCCATTTGCAATCATCACTTGACACTCTGGTGCTGGATATAGGAAGCAATTCAATTCTTTTGCTACCCTACAATGAATAAAATTGTGGGTGCTTCCTGAATCAATCAACACTATTACCTTTTTCTTCTTGATTTGTCCTTCTATCTTGATGGTTTGAGGAGTGGTAATTCCCACCAATGCATTACAAGATATGGTCGGATTTATTTGTTCTTCATCTAGGCTTTGTTCCTGGAGTATATCCTCTTCTTTTGACCTTTCTTGCTCCTTTTCTTCTTCCTCTTCACAATCTATGTAGAATAATTTCTTCTCAGCACACTTATGACCTTTTGTGTATTTGCTATCACAATTGTAACAAAGCCCTTTTGCTCTTTTTTCTTCCAATTGTTGTGGTGTCAACCTTTTAGGTTGTGGAAGACTAGAGGCAACAACACTTCCGTCTTTATAGTTGTGAATGGTATGCTTCCTAGTTGCCATAATTTTGCTTTCCATTTTTCTTGCTAACCTGAATGCCTTCTCTAATGAATCAGGTTCCCAAAGGCGAACATCATGTTGGATATTATCCTTTAAAGACCCTATGAACACATCAATCCTATGCTCCTCTGGAATATTTTTTACCCTTATGTTCAATTTTTGGAACTCCTCAATGTGCTCCATTATTGAACCCTTTTGTTTGAGACTTATCAATTGGCTAAAAAAGTGTTGCTTTTTGTATCCTCATAATGTGCTATCAATTCTTCCGTAAAAATTGCCCAAGTGATAAATTGTTTACGAGAACAAAGCCATTGATACCATACAAACTGATTTGGTTCCAAATATATAGTTGCCATGCGTACCTTTTGTGCGTTTTGCACATTATTGAGGTAAGAATTGGTCCATCTGTAATATCCATGTGGCGGGATTCTTGCCATCAAACTTTCTCATATCGACTTTTGGAATATGGTGATTCTTCGATCCAACATTAGCGTCTATGGAATCATGATTAACATTTCTTTTGTTCTCATCATGAGTTTCCTTTACTACCTTTTCACCATTAGTAAGTATTTCTTGTAGAAAATTTGTCAAATCTGTCTTCAAATATGCCATGCCTGTCTTCAAATTTGTGTTCAAATCTATCTTCAAATTGTCCATCTTAGCTTCCATGCCATTCATCTTAGCTTCCACGCCATTTATCTTAGCTTCTGTTAACTTTTGTGAGCGTGACATTTATTGCACTTGTTCTTGTAATTTTGATATATCATGTAGCATTTCTTCCTCTTCTTCATGAGTCATGCTAGAGCTTTCAGGTTCCTTACTAGGTGTTTGCATTTTCTTTCCTCAAGGCATCAATTACCGATAATAATGCTCTACTATGCCCTTTGAATTCCTTCAAAATAAATTTTCAAACCAAGCTTAAGCAAAAATTTAAAAAAATCTACACACCTTTTTTCACTTTGTAGGAGCTTGATATTGCCTCTGATGTATCTCTGTACTTTCCAATCATCCAGTTCTGAATTTGTGACCTGTAATAGCTCTCTGTGTCCTCTTTCCAATGCCACCAGTCTGATCCAAATTGGATTCTCCAAGAAAGAGTTATGCACAATCTCCCAAGATGACCTGATTATAGACCTTTCCAGAAGAGCGAACTTGTATGAAGTGCCACGTGTACAATTTTTGATCTTTGGTTCTGAAAAAGATATATAAGAAACTACAGTCCGTCCTCTTTCTGTACCTTCTTACACAATTTCAATCTGATTCCCAGAGAGAAAGTTATGACGATTTTCCCCAGATCACCTGTTTTGAATGTAATTCAGGAGTCTGCAAAAAGACCAACTTCCTCAGATCATATCTCCGCAATTATTGCGCGAAAAGCTCTGAAATTCGGACCAAGGTTCAACACGATTTCTTCTCAAATGGGTTTTTTTTGCGACTTCTGAAACGTCACAGAAAAAAAGTTATAGCGAAAATGCCACAATGACCTATTTGGAGCAGCGAAACCCTAGAATCCAAAGCTCTGATACCGAATGTTATGAAACCAACTCAAGAAAAGATAGAAAAGATAGATCAACGCCTTAGAATTCAGCCTCTTTGAGGGTGAAACCTCCTTTATGTTACATAAATGAACAATTCTTGGATAATACAAATGACAAAACCTCCTTTCTATATATAGGAGTCTAAGGAGTCACAATATAATCCAACCGACCTAACAATAATAATATAAAGCCACAAAAATAACAATAGAGGAATTCTATGGGGCACAGAAATAACAATATGGGGCTAATAGGGGCACAAAAATATAAATAAGGGGTATAACTACAATAGTAATGGGGTAATCACTAGTATTATAGGGACCCAACATTCCACTGATTAACTCAATCCATTAAATTACTTATGATTATCTATGTAGTGAGTAATTTGTATGAGTAGATGTCTCTATTTCAATTTCTAATTTGTAAATGGAGATAGAAATAAAATAAGAAATAGAAATAAAAAAGGAAATTTGAAATTGAAATCGATATTGAATATAATATAAATATAAATTGACATGTAAATGGAGGCAATGTCTTAGAAATTGACATGCAGACTAAAATCAATGCGTTAGAATTTGAATGGCATTGAAATAGAATAATAAATTGCGATGTCCGCTAAAGTAAATGTATTAGAAATTGACATTGTATATTAAAATCAGCGCATATAAAATATACATGCACATCAAAATCAACATGTTAGACATTTAAATAGAAATAGAAGCTCACATTGGAAATTTAATAGAATTGAGATGTACACTAAATTCAATGTGTTAAAAATTTACATGTACATTAAAACCAATGCATCTAAAATTGGTATTAATATGTTAAAAATTGAAATGATTCCCATTTGAATTGAAACCGAAAAATAAAATTGAAATTGGAATGATATGTACAAAATAAAATTTAAAATGGAATATGAATTGAAACCGAAAAAAAAAATAAACTGGAATAGGAATTGGGGTTGACAATGAAGACAAATTGAAATTGACTTCTTTAATGAAATGAGTTATGTGAAGAGAGAGTTAACAAGTAGTCAAAGATCACACATGTCGAAAGTCTTCAATGAAATTAGGTTGTTACGATGATCTCATACCTCAAAACCTTTTAACAATTCCCACAGTTGACGTGAAGAGTGTTTTTACTTATTAACTCAATCAATTAAAAAACTTATGATCATCTATGCAGTGAATAATTCGTATGTTTGGATGTCTCTGTTTCAATTTCTAATGTGTAAATTGGGATAGAAATAAAATAAGAGATAAAAATAAAAACAAAAAATTGAAATAAATATTGACATTGAATAGAATATAAATATAAATTGACATGTACATGGAGGAAATGTCTTAGAAATTGACATGTACACTAAAAATAAATGTGTTAGAATTTGAATAGAACTGAAATGAAATGAGAAATTGGGATGAACCTTAAAGCTAATGTATTTTGAATTGACATTGTACATTCAAATTAGTTTATCTAAAATTAACATGTACATTAAAACCAATGTATCTAAGAATGACATCAACATGTTAGAAATTGCAATGAAAATAAAAGCTCACATTGAAATAGAGATAGAAATTGAGCTTGTGTGCACTGAAACAAACAATTATGTATATGTATATTGAATAAAATATTAGATGACATGTCTTTGTATCAATTTCTAATATGTAAAGGAGTCTGGAAATATTAAGATGAAGTACCAATTGAAATGAACACAAAAATCATGATGTATAGAAATTGATAGTCATAAATAATTTGATGCACCACGACTTTAAATAAAATTAGAAATTGACATTAAAAAATTAATAGTCATAAAAATTAAAATTGAAATGCATTTTGACATATAATTAAAAATTAAAATTAAAATTGATATTGATTATAGATTGATATGTACAAAAATAAATTGAAATTAAATAGAAAGTGGAATTTGAATTGAAATCAAAATAGAAAGAAACTGGAGTAAGAATTGACATTGAAGAGAAATTGAAATTAGATTTTTCACTAACATGAGTTATGTAAAAGGAGAGTTAACAATTAGTCAAAGAGTACACCTGTCAAAAGTGTTCATTGAAACTCGGTCATTATAGTGATCTCATACCTCATAACCGTTCAAAAAATCCCACAATTGACATGTAGATTTTTTCCACTTATTAACTCAATACATTAAATAGCTTATGATTATATATGTAGTGAGTAATTTTAATGTTTAGATGTCTCTATTTCAATTTCTAATGTGTAAATGGAGAGAAAAATAAAAAATGATATTGACATTGAATAGAATACAAATATAAATTGATATGTACATGGAGGCATTGTCTTAGAAATTGACATGTACACTAAAATCAACAGGTTAAGATTTTAATAGAACTGAAATAGAATGAGAAGTTGGGATAACACTAAAGTTAATGTAATAGAAATTAATATTGTACATTAAAATCAGCGCATCTAAAATTGATATGTAAATCGAAATCATCATGTTAAACGTTGAAATAGAAGTAGAAGCTCACATTAGAAATTGAATAGAATTGAAATTGAAGTAAGATGTACACGAAAATCAAGTGTTAAAAAAGTACATGTACATTAAAACCAATGCATCTAAAATTGACATCAACATGTTAGAAATTGAATTTAAAATAGAAGCTCGCATTGAAATAGAGATAGAAATGGAGTTTGATGTGTACACTGAAAAAATAATTATGTTCATGTATATTGATTAGAATATCAGGAGACATGTTTTTGTATCAATTTATAATATTTAAAAGAGTTTGAAAATATCAAAGTGAAATTTCATTTGAAATGAACACTAAAATCATGTCGTATAAAAATGGATAGTCACAAATAATTCGATGCACATTCATATAAATTAAAATTGAAAAATACTTTGACATTTAATTAAACACCAAAATTAAAATTGGCATTGAATATAAATGTATATATACAAAATTAAATTGAAAATGAAATAGAAAGTGGAATTTGACTTGAAATCGAAATGGAAAGAAACTAGAGTAGTAATTGAAGTTAACATTCAAGAGAAATTGAAATTGGTTTTTCTAATGAAATGAGCTATGTGAAGAGAGAGTTAATAAGTAGTCAAAGAGCACACATGTCAAAAGTGTTCATTGAAACTAGGTCGTTATGGTGATCTCGTACCTCAGAACCACTGAAAAATCCCACGGCTGACATGTAGAGTTTTTCAACTTATTATCTCAATCAACTAAAAAACTTATGATCATCGATGTAGTGAGTAATTTGTATTTCTATATGCCTCTATTTAAATTTCTAATGTGTAAATGGAGATAGAAATAAAATAATAAATATACATAAAAATTGAAATTTTAAATTGAAATTTTAAATTGAAATTGACAATGAATAGAATGAAAATATGCATTGACATGTATATGGAGGCAATTTCTCATAAATTGAGTTGTACACTAAAATCAATGCTTTATAATTTGAATAGAACAAAAATAGAATGAGAAATTGTGATGTCCACTAAAGTCAATGTATTAGAAATTAACATTTTACATTAAAATGAATGCATCTAAAATTGACATATAAACCCAACTCAACATGTTAGACACAGACATGTATGCTAAAATCAATGTGTTAAAAATTTACATATACATCAAAACCGATGCCTCTAAAATTGAAATCAACACGTGAGACATTGAAATGAAAATAAAAGCTCACATTTAAATAGAGATAGAAATTGAGTTTGATGTGTACACTGAAACAAACAATTATGTATATGTATATTGAATAGAATATCAAGCGTCATGTTTCTGTCTCAATTTCAGGTATGTAAAAGAGTCCTGAAATATTAACGTGAAATTTTATTCCAAATGAACGTTAAAATCATGGCATATAGAAATTGATAATCACGAATAATTTGATGCACCATGACATGAAATAAAAATAGAAAACGAGATTGAAAAATTAAAATAGGCGTTGGAATTTAATTAAAAATTAAAGTTAAATTTGACATTGAATATAAATTGATATGTACAAAATAAATTGAAAATGAAATATCAAGTGGATTTTGAATTGAAATCGAAATAAAAAGAAATTGCAATAGGAATTGAGGTTGACAATAAAGAGAAATTGAAATTGATTTTTTTTATTGAAATGACTTATCTGAAGAAAGAGTTAACAAGTAGTCGAAGAGAACACTTGTCAAAAGTGTTCTCTGAAACTAGGTTGTTATGGTGATCTTGTACCTCGAAACCATTGAATAAATCCCATAATTGACATGTAGAGTTTTTCCACTTATTAACTCAATCGAATAATTAACTTATTATCATCTATGTATTAATTAATTTGTATGTCTATATTCCTATATTTTAATTTCTAATGTGTAAATGGAGATAGAAATAAAATAAGAAATGAAAACAGAAATTGAAATTTGAAATTGAAATTGACATTGAATAGATTATAAATATAAATTGACACAAACATGGAGGCAATGCCTTAGAAATTGACATGTATACTAAAATCAATGTGTTAGTATAGAACTGAAATAGAATAAGAAATTGGGATGTCCACTAAAGTAAATGTGTTAGAAAGTGACACTGTACATTAAAATCACCGCATCTAAAATTGATATGTACAATGAAATCAACATGATAGATATTGAAATAGAAATAGAATCTCACATTATAAATTGAATATAATTGAAACAAAATTAAGATGTACACTAAAATCAATATTTTAAAAATTTACATGTAAATTAAAATCAATGCATCAAAAATTGACATCGACATGTTAGAAATTGAAATGAAAATAAAACCTCACATTGAAATAGAGATAGAAATTGAGCTTGATGTGTACATTGAAACAAACAATTATGTATATGTATATTGAATATAATATCAGGTGACATGTTTATGTATCAATTTCTAAGATTTAAAAGAGTCAGGAAATATTAAGGTGAAGTTGCACTAAATCATAGCGTATAGAAATTGAAAGTCACAAATAATTCAATACACTAGAGCTTGAAATAAAAATAGAAATTGACATTGGATAATTGAATATAAATTGATATGTACAACATTAAATTGAAAATGAAATAGAAAGTGGAATTTGAATTGAAATCGAAATAGAAAGAAACTAGAGTAGGAATTGAAGTTGACATTGAAGAGAAATTGAAATTGGTTTTTTTACTAAAATGAGTTATGTGAAGAGAGATTTAACAAGTAGTAAAAAATAACACATGCCAAAAGTGTTCATTGGGACTAGTTCGTTATGGTTATCTTGTACCTCCGAACTGTTGAACAAATCTCACAATTGACATGTGGAATTTTTCCACTTATTAACTCAATCAATTAAATAACTTATGATCATCTATGTAATGAGAAATTTGTATTTCTAGATGTATTTAGCTCAATTTCTAATGTGTAAATGGGGATACAAATAAAATTAGAAATTAAAATACAAATTGATATTGAGATGTACATGGAGACAGTGTCTTAAAAATTGACATGTACACTAAAATCAATACATTACAATTTGAATGGAACTGAAATAGAATGTGAATTTGGGATGTCCACTAAAGTAAATGTTTTAAAAATTGACATTGTACGTGAAAAACACTGCATCTAAAATTGATATGTATATCGAAATCAAAATGTTAGACATTGAAACAAAAATAGAATCTCACATAAGAAATTGAATAGAATTCAAATAGAATTGAGATGTAGACTAAGAACATTATGTTAAAAGTTCACATGTACATTAAAACCAATGCATCTGAAATTGACATCAATAGGGTAGAAATTGAAATGAAAATGGAAGCTCACATTGAAATTGAGAAATTGAAATGAAAATGGAAACTCACATTAAAATGTAGATAGAAATTGAGCTTGATGTGTACATTAAAAAAACAATTATGTATATGTACATTGAATGGAATATTAAGATGATGTTGCATTTGAAATTAACACTAAAAGCACGACGTATAGAAATTGATAGTCATAAATAAATCAATGCACCAACATATGAAATAAAAATATAAATTGACAGTCAAAAATAAATAGTCATAGAGATTAGAATTGAAATAGATGTTCCCATTTAATTAAAAAGTAAATTTAAAATTGGCATTAAATATAAATTGATATCTAAAAAATGAAATTGAAACTGTAATAGAAAGTGGAATTTGAATTGAAATCGAAATAGAAAGAAACTGGAATAAGAATTGAGGTTGACATCGAAGAGAAATTGAAATTGGATTTTTAACTGAAATGAATTATGTGAAGAGAGTGTTAATAAGTAGTCAAAGAGAACACAAGTAAAAAGGTTCATTGAAACTAGGTCATTATGGTAATCGTGTACCTCGAAACCGTTGAACAGATCCCACAGTTGACATGTAGAGTTTTTCCCCTTATTAACTCAATGAATGAACTAACTTATGATCACCTACGCAATGAGAAATTTCTAAGCCTAGATGTCTCTACTTAAAATTCTAATCTGTAAATGGAGATAGAAATAAAAAATGAAATAGAAATATCAATTTGAAATAGAAATTGACATTTAATAGAATATAAATAAAAATTGACATGTACATGGATTCAATTTTTTAGAAATTGAGATGTACACTAAAATTAAAGTGCTCGAATTTGAATAGAATCGAAAATATAATGAGAAATTGGAATGTTTACTAATAACAATGTATTAGAAATCGACATTGTACATTAAAATGAGTGCATAAAAAATTGACATGTACATACAAATAAATATGGTAGACATTGAAATAGAAATAGAAACTCACATTATAAATTGAATAGAATTGAAATAGCATTGAAATGTACAATAAAATCGATGTGTTAAAAATTTACATGTACATTAAAACTAATGCATCTAAAATTGACATCAACATGTTAGAAATTGAAATCAAAATAGAAGCTCACGTTGAAATAGAAATAAAAATTGAACTTGATGTGTACACTAAAATAGAGAATTATGTATATGTATATTGAATAGAATATTAGGTGACATATTTATGTATCAATTTTTAAAAAAGTAAAAGAATATGGAAATATTAAGGTGAAGTTGAATTTGAAATGAACATTAAAAGCATGGAATATATGAATTGACAGTCACAAATAATTTGATGTACCGAGACTTGAAATACAAATAGAAATTGTGATTGAAAAATTCAAATAAACATTGACATTTAATTAAAAATTAAAATTAAAAATTGACATTGAATATAAATTGATATGTAGGAAATTAAATTGAAAATGAAATAGAAAGTGGAATTTGAATTGAAATCAAAATAGAAAGAAATTGGAGTAGGAATTGAGGTTGGTAATGAAGAGAAATTAAAATTGGAATTTTTACTAAAATGAGTTATGTGAAGAGCGAGTTAACAAGTAGTCAAAGAGAAGAAATGTCAAAAGTGTTCATTAAAACTAGGTTGTTATGGTGACCTTGTACCAAGAAACAGGTGAGAAAATCCCATAGTTGATATGTACAGGTTTTCCACTTATTAACTCAATCAATTAAACAACTTATGATCATCTATGTAATGAAGAATTTATATGTCTAAATATATCTATTTCAATTTCCAATGTTTAAAGGGAGATAGAAATAGAAATAGAAATAAAATAGAAATAGAAATCAGAATGTCCACTAAATCCAATGATTAGAACTTGAATTTATACGTTAAAATTGGTGCATCTAAAATTGACAAGTACATTGAAATCAACATGTTATACATTGAAGCAGAAATATAAACACATATTAAAAATTTAATAGAAATGAAATAGAATTGAGGTGTACCCTAAAAACAATGTGTTAAAAAATTCAATGTAAATTAAAACCAATGAATAAAATTGACATCAACATGTTATAAATTAAAATAAAAATAGAAACTCACATTGAAATAGAGATAGAAATTGGATTCCACTGGGCGGACGACAACTACGGGGGAAGCGAGTTGAACTAGGATTTGCAATAAGGTATCAATGTTGGTTACCATGGAGGGGCGAGGAGGGGGGAGTTCCACTCCCTGCTACAGTCATGCAGTTTCGAACCACTTCAAGAAACCATTGGAGGCAGAAACTGGGAGTATCAACATAGAAAAATAGAAAAACATCAGATCACTAGGAAGAGAATCTTGAGGAAGTCAGAAGAGAGAAGAGAATAGGAGGAGGCAATCAGAGATCTGAGCACAAAAATATGATAGGACTTTGTAAACCTAGGTCAACCATCACACCCTAGGTCTTATTAATTGATCCAACGCTACAGGTGCACATGGATCACATGGTAGCTTATGCAGTAATATGAAAATTTATGGGGATATGGCCAATGGAGAAAGCTTTGCATGCATGGATAAATAACCACTAGAAACCTAAGGGAGAAATAAATCTTCACCTTGAGTCCAAGGGTTTCTTCACAGTAGTGTTCACAAACTTAGAGGACAAAGACAAAGTGTTCGGAGGAGGACCATATTTTTATGTTGCTACAGGCCTCTACATGCGACCATGGGCGATGAATTTTGTCCCAGAACGAGAGACATTCACATCAATGCCGGCATGGATAAGACTCTACTCCCTACCTTTAGATTATTGGCTGCCAGAATCCTTAAAAGCCATAGGCAATAAACTAGGTCATTTTAAAAAAATATCAGATGCGACTCTACGAGGAAAATACACCTCCTTTGCCCGAATATGCGTAGAAATGGACCTATCTGGAGAACTTTCGGACGAAATAATTCTAGAAGTATATGATGAAGAATGGGTGCAGGTGGTGGACTATGAACATGTCCCATTCAGATGTCGCAAATGTCATGAACATGGCCACCTCTTCAGAGACTACCCATTAAACAAAATGGAGAACAATATTAAAACCAACACAGGCAAAGATACTGAAGGCTTTACCAAGGTGGGAGGCAGAGGGAAAGGAGGGAAAAAGAACCAGAAGAAAATCAACAAGGAGAAGCAACCAAGTCATAACAGATTCAAGATATTAGAAGAAGAAGATGGGAACAATGGAACAAACCAGGTACTGGAGGATAGTCCTGCAGAGAAGGAAAAATATGACAGCATGGAGGATATACCTGAAAACAACAAACTAAAGGAGGATCTGCCAAGCACTATGGAACTTGACAAGGACCATGAGATGACCCCAAGTGAGGTTGGAACAGAGGACCATGATCTACAGGAAATTCTTCAAAGGGAGAATCTCGATCTAGAAAAGTTCCCGGAGCAGGGAACCACCAAAGGGGTTGATTCTCTACCACAAGAGGAGTTTGACAGAGTACAATAGCTCTTTCTTTGGAGATCTCAAGAAAAGGGTTTTGTAGTCAAAAGAAACCATGATAGATAGGGAAAAAGAGGGGTAAAAACGATGGAGGAAACATCGAGACACACTCCCAAGAACCCAGGCAGGAAAATAGGAAGAAAAAGATAGAATGCGCTACTGATAGAGTGTGGGAAACTCATGATCAACTCAAGTAGGATGAAAGACCTTACTAATTACTCATTTACAAACCTTTCTTAATGAAGCTTACAACCTGGAATATTAGGGGTCTAGGAAGTAAAAGGAAACAAAGAAATCTTAGCAATAGAATAAAAGAAGAAAAACTAGATATGGTGTTTATCCAGGAAACAAAATGTTCAATAGATAAAATAAGAGATATACATAGAAAATGGCTCATCAAGTATGAATATCTAGAAGTTAAAGCAAACAACATAGCAGGAGGGATTCTCACACTTTGGAACCCCCAGAAACTTGGAATCCTAGATGCTGAAGCATCCAGGAACTACCTATCGATGGTGATCCAACCTTTGGGTGATAAGGAAGTATATTTGATCACAAATGTATATGACCATCAAAAACTTGAAGACAAAATCAGGCTTCTTATCTCACTGGTGGAGCTAAGAGAAAGATATCATGTTATGCCTTGGATTCTGGGAGGGGACTTTAATATGATCAAATATCTTTCAGAAAAACGGGGGACCAGAACATTAGGCAGAGACTCCATAGCCTTTCAGAACTTCCTAAACGACATGAGGCTAGTGGATACGGAGACAAAAAATGGTACCTTCACCTGGAATAATAAGTGGGGAGGGGCTTCTCAAGTTGCCTCTAAACTAGATAGATTCATAATCTCTAAGGACCTCATTCTCATAGGCCTTGACTTGTCTGCTTTAATCCTCCCTTTTGGAGGCTCGGATCACTAGCCTATCCAACTTGAAGCTTCTTTTATAGGCACTTCGAGAAACAGACCTTTTAGGTTTGAAAATATTTGGCTCACCCACCCTGACTTCATTAGCAATATTGGAAAATGGTGGGCAGAAGATATGCCCGTTCAGGGAACTAATATGTTCCTTCTGCATCAGAGACTGAAACACATCAAACTTAGGCTTAAATATTGGAACAAAAATGAGTTTGGAAATATCTTCAAAGCCAAAAAAGAATTTGAACAGAAACTACAGGGAATTAACCAGGTCCTCATCACAGATGGCTTTATCAAGGAAAGGAAAATACAAGATGACTCTCTTCAATAGGAATGGGAAGAAAAATTCAAGCAAGAGGAGATCTTCTGGAGACATAAATCAAGAGTGCAATGGATAAAAGAAGGAGAAAGAAACACAAATTTTTTTCACAAGTCAACCATGGATCACAAGTCCCATAACAGGATTTCAAAACTCAAAGATACTCAAGGAAAATAGCTCAGCACCCACAAAGAAATAGAATTTTCTTTAGTACAACATTTCGAAAGCATAGTAGAGAAGCCTCTCATAGATAGATCACAATTTATCAATAACTTCACAAAGCACATTCCTAAGCTTGTAACAAGAGAAGACAATTACAATCTTAATAAGCTAGTGACTAAAGAGTAGGTCAGTGAAGTCATCAAAGAGATGAAAAATGGGAAAGCTCCAGGCTCGGATGGGTTCAATGTAGACTTCTTCAAAGAATGTTGGGAAATAGTCAAACAAGATATCCTTGATGTGGTGGAGGACTCGAGGAAAAAAAAAAATATTTTGAGGGCGCTTAATGCCTCTTTCATAACTTTCATTCCAAAGCAGGAAAAAGCTATGACACCAGATAGATTTAGACCCATATCTTTATGCAATGTGGTGTACAAAATTATATCCAAAGTAATTGCAAACAGGCTCAAGCCCCTTCTTCCAACCTTTTTTTTTCCAAGGAAAAAAACGGTAACTTTTTATTAAAAAGATAAATAAAAGTTACACTAGCAGATGCATTTAAGCATTCCGTAAGCTGCCACAAGGGCTCGAGTGCTTCCGCACCCCACGCAACGTTAGAGGACTAACGTGCACAAAGAATAAGAATAGAAGGAGGGAGGAGAGAAAAGAGGCAAAAAACTGAATTCCGGCAATGAGTTTGACTCACGCTTCAAGTTTTTCTCCCCTTTTTCTTTTCGACCTTGCGCCACGCTCCTGGAGTGGGCTCGATCGAAGCAATGACTAATTGTGTTTCTGTATTCTGTGGGCCAGTTTCTTTGTCTGAATCTGAAGTATCTGAGTGGTGTTGTCGTTTGATGCCTCCCGTGCTCAAATCCATGTTTGACTTCTCTGCCTTGTTGTCTGATGGGATTTCCTTCTGATTCTCCATTTCTTGAGATGCCTCGGTCTTTTCTGCTGGGATTTCTTCCTCTGCTGCTTCTGATTCTTCATCCTCTGAGTCTGAGTGTGAAAAATTCCATCCTTTTTTCTGCTTCTTTTTATTCTTAACTTCTGGACATGAGCTTTGTAGGTGTCCTGTCTGCCTACAGAGCCTACATCTGAAAGCGGTGTTTTCATAGTCTAGTACCTGTAACCAGTTCTGTTGTTTGTAGATCAGCCTTATATTGTCCGGCAGCCCTTTACTTAAATCAACTTCCACACAGATACGAGCAAAAGTGTAGATCCTTTCATCGATCCTTTCTAGATCTGATTTGATATATTTCCCTATGCTGTTCCCAATGCCTTCCAACACTCTTTCATTCCAAAAGTGCAGTGGAAGATTGTATAATCTGACCCATACTGGCATTTTGGTTATGGTCATTTTATTTGGATCAAAATCTGGGAACCATGGGGTCATAAACAGCCCCGCTGTTCCCCAGAACCATGGCCCAGCATTTATGACTGTATCTCTGACTTCCTTGGATGTAAATCTTACTATGAAGAAACCCTTCGAACAGAGATGGATATCACACTCCATGGTCCAGCTGGTGAAGATCCAGTGGAATAAATCCATGGGTTTTGGCCAGAAACTGTTGAAACGGCAGATTAAAGCTTGTGTTTCATAGGACTTTACGAAGTCATCAATCCCTGACGAATCTAAGTTTAAAGCTGGAGTTTGCTCTGACTGATCTACTATGTATGGCCTGGGAATGTGTCCACCTTGTTCTGGGGCGGGTCCTGAGTTCCTGCTGCCCTGTAAGATGTTTTTGTAGGATAACCCTCCCTTGGGTTGGTGCTGGGCTGCAGGTTTTTTCCCCTTATCTGCCCCTGAGGAGCTTGTCTGTCCCTGAGGCAGAACCCCTCCTCTCAATCTGAGGTTTACCGTAATGGTTGATCCTGGCCCAATCTCATAACTTTCCAGCGATCTACCGTCCTGGAGGGACCGCCTACCACTGACCAGGTGTTGGATCTGGACTGGGTAACCCAGTTCAGCCCATATTTTTTGTTTCAACTGCAACAGGGTGTCTCCTGCATGAACCCAAACTAGGCAAGTTTTCCCCTGAGGGGGCTTAATCAGAATCTGAAAACAAGAATTTTTTACCTGTTCTGGCTGAAGGCTGGCTGCCAAATGATCCGGGTATGAGCATTCTTCCAGATCTTGCCTCCTACTGAGTCGATCTGCCTTTTGTATGACAGATCCTGCGTGCCTTCTTCTCAGTCGCTGCCTATTCCTTCCGATCTGTTGCCTGGGTGCTGTATAAACCTGGATCTTGTTCCAAATGGATAGATCCGCCCGAGATCTACATTGTTTGGGGCTCAGATCTGGTTGATCCGACCCAGATCTGCCGAGATTGGGTCTCACGATTTTGTGGCTCGGTTCTGCGGCCCACAGTCCCCCAAACTTGCATGCAGATTTCGTGAGGAGGAGGGCAGCATTGGTGGAGCCGAACCCTAAAGATTTCCCGCCTCCGTGGTGAGTTCTGAACCTAGAAACACTTTTCGTGTGCGGCTCATACCTCTTGGCGATCTTTTCTTCCAGATCTACCTTTGTTAACTTTGACCCATCACGCAAATGGTGTTTTGGGCGTGGGTTTTCTGCTACATCAGAAACTTCAGATGTTTTCCAGTTTCTAGGCCTCGTAGCCAGACCCGTGCCGGCGCCTTTGAAGTCATCGTACAACTCCCTCTTCTGGCCGGACCAGTGGAAAGTAATGACTGTGGCCAAGCCAGCCATGCCTCCTCCCGCAGCCGCATTGCCAGTGGTTTCGATACCAGAACCAGGAACAACCCTCGCGCAAGCCATCGCGTTCTCCCTCTCGTCCACAAGGAAAACCCTAAATGCTTGTATTCGACTCCCACCCTTCTTCCAACCTTGTGTCTAAGAAGCAAACTGGATATGTGGAAGGAAGGAAAATTCTAAATAACATCATTCAAGCTCACAAGGTGGTACATTCTCTCAAGAGCAATAAGCAAGCAGGTATGATCTTATAACCTGACCTAGCGAAATCTTATGATAAACTAAGCTAGGCATACATCAAGGAAGTGCTAAAAGCGTATGGCTTTGACCACAACTGGATAAGATGGGTAATGGCCCTTGTCACCACAGCTAGTTTTTCAATCCTGCTTAATGGCTCACCATCCAGAACCTTTAGGCCTTCGAGAGGCCTCAGACAAGGAGATTTGCTCTCCCCCTTCCTCTTTATTCTCATGATGGAAGGTTTAGCCAATGCGATCAAATCAACCAAAGTAGAAGGAAAAATCCAAGGTCTCAAACTCACCTTGAATGGGGATGCCCTGACTCATCAACAATTTGTGGATGACACCATGCTACAAGGTACACCCATGGTTAAGGAAGCTAAAGCTTTCAAGAAATTCCTGAATGACTTTTCTATGGCTGTTGGTATAGAGGTAAGCCTTACAAAATCAAAAAATTTCTTTTTTTAATACTGACATTGCTATTCAAAGAAACCTCACCAGAATTCTCGGCTTTCAAAGAGAACAACTACCCTCCAAATATCTGGGAATACCTCTAACGGACAAACCACTGAGCAAGGCAGTTTTGGAGCCAGTCACTAATAAACTCCAGGACAAAGTCCGGAAATGGACAAGTAGGTCTTTGAATTTAGCAGGACGGCTAGTGCTAACAAAATTTGTCCTACAAACTGTTCCCATATTCATGTTTTCAACCCTTCCTTCTCCTAAAGGAGTTGTGTAACACATTAGAAATATCCAAAGAGACTTTCTTTGGGGCAAAGGGGAAGAGAAAAATAAATGGGCTTTGGTAGCATGGGATAAGATCTATAAACCTAAGACACATGGAGGTTTGGGACTTGATGACCCTAAAACCATAAGCAAGGTTTTGGGGACAAAACTATGGTGGAGATGGCTAAAGGAATTGGTAACCCCTTGGGCCAAGGTCTGGAAACAAAAGTATGCAAATAATTGGCAAGAAAGGGATCACATTCAAATGTCTGGGATCATCAAAGGCTTCCACATTTGGAACAAAGCATGGGAGAATAGAGCCATTGTTTAGAAACATAGTTTCTGGGAGATCAAAGATGGAAACCTAGCTTTGTTTTGGGAGGACAATTGGCAACAAGAACCTAACCTGTTAAGAGAAGAACTAGCCAATATCAAGAATGACACTAACAACAAAGGTTTACTTAGGGTAAATGACTTTTGGGATCAGGCTAGGAACAAGGGAAAATGGAGAATATGGAAGGACTTGCTATATAGTGAAGAAATCCCTTTGAAGGCCCAGGCAGAAGCCCTTGAAGTGATCATGGAGCAGAGAAATATTTTGACATCAACATTGTCAAACTAACTGAGATGGGGAAGAAACAATGAAGGAAAATTCAACCTCAAAGAAGCCAAGAGAGTGGCCCTAGGGCTTGAATTTCCAAACCTTGATAAGGTATGGAAGGACCTATGGCAGAACTAGCACTGGATGAAAATCAAACTGTTCATGTGATTGATGCAACGTAAAAAAAATCTGACTTGGGAAAATTTTCGAAAAAGAGGTGTAGTCGATCCATATAGATGCTAATTATGTGGATTACAAGAAGAAACAATGGAACACCTCCTCAACCTCTGCCCATTCACCTCCACCTTGTGGAATTGGGTGGATTCAATCTTCATATAAATGGATAGGGACAATTTGAGTATTATTGGCACTTTGAAGAATTGGAGGAGAAACTTCTATGAAAATGAAATAATCAACAAAGCTTGGACTCTAGTTCCAGGCTTTCTAATCTGGGATGTCTGGAAAGAATGCAACAATAGGATTTTCAAAAACAGAATTGGCTCATCCCAGAGCATCATAGCTCAGATCATTAGACAACTCAAAGAGACTGTAGGCACCCTTCTAAAGAAACCCCCCGAGAACCCACCTCAAGACCAGGATGCACAAATAATATTACATTTGGGTCTACATGTGCCTTTTCCCTAGGGCATAAGTAAGACTATAAGTCATATAACAACAAATAAGAACTTATGGCAACCTCCTCCTCATGGTTTTTTGAAATTCAATATAGATGGAGCCTCTAAAGGAAACCCTGGGGTGGTTGGTTATGGCGGAGTCATAAGAGATGAGCAGGGATACATAAAAGTCATCTTTCATAGTCATTTGGGGAAGGCCACTAATAATATGGTGAAACTCATGGCCCTAGAGCAATGCCTAGAAATCTTGATTGAATCAAATTTACATAATACCATCATTGAAGCTGACTCTAAATTGATAATTAATTTGGTCAAGAAAATATGCAATGGCATAGCACCAGAAAGAGTGTCGAAACACTGGTGGTTATTGCAGGTCTATCAACATATACAATCCCACCTGAGAGCCCTGAAAACCCTCAATTTTGTTCATGTGCGCAGAACAGTCAACAGGTTAGCGGATCGTTTGGTGAATGGAGTACTCTGTTCAAAAAGTAACAGAAGATATGACTGGATGTCGACTCCCATAGGGAGATTGCACGAAGAATGTCATAGACAGGCTACCAAAGATAGGGAGTACTTTCAAAGCATGAGAAATAAGCAGAGAAAAGACTAATGGAAACAGAAGAAAGTGGATAATCACAGGAAAGTAGCAAGTGATAAACAACGGGTAGGATGACAGGCACCTGACTAAAGATTGCCTTGAACTCCATCATCCTATGGATTTTGGGCTGGAAACTGCAGGTAGGTTAATTCTACGAATGGACCCAAAAAATATAGAATGGTGGCCTATTTACTCTTCAGGTCTATAAGAAAAGATAAAGTGTGGGCAAGTTGCCGAGATCACTTTCATCCTATGGATTTCGGGCGGAAAACTGCACGATCGTTAATTCTCCAAACGGACCCAAAAAACTATAGTGCGGTGGCTTATTTATTCTTTGGGTCTGTAAGGGAAGTTAAAGCGTGGGAAAGTTGCCGAGACCTCTATGGATCTCCTTCATCCTATGGATTTCAGGTGGAAAAACTACACGATTGTTATTTCTTCAATCGGACCCGAAATAGTTTAGAGAGGTGGCCTATGTTTCTTTTTGGGTCCGTAAGAAGAGATAAAGTGTGGGCAAGGTGTCGGCCCAAAATCACCTCATGACCGTTGGATCAATGAAGGTTGGATCGCACGGTCTTCAGGTTAATAAGATTACCGAAGGTTAAGGTTGGTCATTTGATGCAGTTTTGTGGGCCTCCGAATGGTTACATGCTGCAGTTTTTGGGCCTTCATAATTGTGGGCCCCATCATCAAAGGCATTCAAGAATTTTGATGCTCAGCAGTTATTTGTTGCACAGCAGGTTATTTGATGCTCGGTAGTTTGGATATAAAGTTTCCAGTTCACTGGTTGTCCAGAGTGACGCCTTGAGGGTGGACTGTTCATGGGTGTTTCTTGGTTTCTCTGCACTCTAGGTTGGGCGGATGTTTTGTTTATAACTCCTTTGTAGTCTTGTTCGGGCTTTTCATAGTTTTTGGAGTTAGGTTCGGGTTTTTGCTAGCCCAACTACCTGTTGAATTTTCATAGAGCTGATGTTGCTCTATGTACATTATGTATTTTTTCTAGATTAATAGAAGGTCCCACTCTTACTTTATAAAAAAGAAATAGAGATAGAAATTGAGTTTGATATGTACACTGAAACAAACAATTATGAATATGTATATTGAGAGGAATATGAGACAACATGTTTATGTATCAATTTCAAATGAACATTAAAATCATGGCATATAGAAATTGATAGTCAAAAATAATTCGATGCACCAAGACTTGAAATTAAAAAAGAAATTGAAATAGATGTTGACATTTAATTAAAAATTAAAATTAAAATTGACATTCAATATAAATTTATATGTACAAAATTAAATTGAAACTGAAATAGAAAGTGGAATTTGAATTAAAATCGAAATAGAAAGAAACTCGAATAGGAATTGAGGTTGACATTGAAGAGAAATTGAAATTGATTTTTTTAATGAAATGAGTTACATGAAGAAAGAGCTAACAAATAGTTAAAGAGTACACATGTCAAAAGGGTTCATTGAAACTAGGTCGTTATGGTGACCTCATACCTCGGAACCATTGAACAAATCCCACAGTTGACATGTAGAGCTTTTCCACTTATTAATTCAATCAATTAAATAACTTATAATAATCTATGTAGTGAGTAATTTGTATTTATAGATGTCTATATTTCAATTTCTCATGTGTAAATGGAGATAGAAATAAAATAAGAGATATTAATAAAAATTGACATGTTCATGGAGGCAATGTCTTAGAAATTGACATTTACACTAAAATCAATGTGTTAGAATTTGGATAGAACTGAAATAGAATGATAAATTGGGATTTACACTATAGTCAATATATTAGAAATTGAAATTTCACATTAAAATCAGTGTACCTAAAATTGACATGTACATGGAAATCAACATGTTAAACATTGAAATAGAAATAGAAGCTCACATTATAAATTTAATAGAATTGAAATAGAATTGAGATGTACACTAAAATCAATGTGTTATAAATTTACATGTACATTAAAACCAATGCATCTAAAATTGGCATCAACATGCTAGAAATTGAAATGAAAATAGAAGTTCACATTAAAATAAAGATAAAAATAGAGCTTCATGTGTACACTAGAAAACAATTTATGTATATGTGTATTGAATAGAATATAAGGCGACATGTTTCTATATGAATGTCTAATATGTAAAAGAGTCCAGAAATATTAAAGTGAAGTTGCATTTTAAATAAACCCTAAAATCATGGGGTATAGAAATTGATAATCATAACTAAATCGATGCACTAGGACTTAAAACAAAATCTGAAATTGACATTGAAAAATCAATAGTCATAAAATTAAAATTTAAAAATACATTGACATTTAACTAAAAATGAAAATTCAAATGGGAATTGAATATAAATTGGTATGTACAAAATTAAATTGAAAATGAAATACAAAGTGGAAGTTGAATTGAAATCAAAACAAAAACAAATTAGAGTAAGAATTGAGATTGACATTGAAGAGAAATTGAAATTGGCTTTCTTCTTGAAATGAGTTATGTGAAGAGAGAGTTAACAAGTAGTCAAAGAGCACACATTTGAAAAGTTATCATTGAAACTAGGTCATTATGGTGATATCGTACCTCAAAAATGTTGAACAAATCCCATAGTTGTTATGTAGAGTTTTCCACTTATTAACTCAATCAATTAAATAGGTAATGATCAGCTATGTAGTGAGAAATTTGTATGTCTAGATATCTCTATTTCAATTCTAATGTGTAAATGAATATAGAAATAAAATAATAAATAGAAGAAAAAAAATTGAAATTGACATTGAATATAATAAAAATATAAATATACATGTACATGGAGACAATGTTTTAAATATTGACATGTACACTAAAATCAATGCATTAGAATTTGAATAGAACTAAATAAGATTAGAAATTGGAATGTCCACTAAAGTCAATGTATTAGAAATTGACATTGTACATTAAAATCAGTGCATCTAAAATTGACATTTACATTGAAATCAACATGTTATACATTGAAATAGAAATAGAAGCTCACATTAGAAAATGAATATAATTGAAATAGAATTGAGATGTACACTAAAATCAATGTCTTAAAAATTTACATGTACATTAAAACCAGTGCATCTAAAATTGACATCAAGATGTTAGAAATTGAAATGAAAATAGAAGTTTACATCGAAATAGGGATAGAAATTGAGCTTGATGTGTACACTAATACAAACAATTATGTATATGTATATTGAATAGAATATCAAGTGACATGTTTCTGTATAAATTTCTAATATGTAAAAGTGTCAAGAAATATTAAGGTCAAGTTTGATTTAAATGAATACCAAAATCATGGCATATAGAAATTGATAGTCACAAATAATTGAAAATGAAATATAAAATTGAATTTGAATTAAAACCGAAAAAGAAAGGAACTAGAATAGGAATTGAGGTTGACATTGAAGAGAAATTAAAAATGAATTTTTTAATGAAATGAGTTACGTGAATAGAGAGTTAAAAAGTAGTCAAAGAGCACACATGTCAAAAGTGTTCAATGAAAGTAGGTCATTATGGTGATCTCCTACCTCGGAACTGTTGAACAAATCTCACAGTTGACATGTAGAGTTCTTCCACTTATTAACTCAATCAATTAAATAACTTATGATCATCTATGTAGTGAGTAATTTGTATGTCTAGATATCTCTATTTCAATTTATAATTTTCAAATGAGGATAGAAATAAAATAATGAATTGAAATAAAATTTGAAATTTGAAATTGTAATTGACATTGAATAAAATATAAATATAAATTGACATGTGCATGGAGGAAATTTATTATAAATTGACATGTACAATAAAATCAATGGGTTCCTGTGTTAAAAGGAGGCCCATGTTTTTATTTTGTCATGTTTTAAAAATCTTTTGACAGAGTTGTCTTTAGTAGGCAATGGTACAGTGCTGAAAGTAAGCGAGAAAGTGCTTATTTCATTTTGGTTGGACCTGATGATTCAAGGCGGGTTATGACTCTCTCCTTGAGGACTGATGATGGTCTCTAGATCACAGAAGCTGCTGGAATGTTAACTCATGTGCTTGTAACTTTTTTATTTCTTATAAAAAAGTTCGCTTTTTTTCCTTGGAAAAAAAATAAAACCAATGGGTTAGAATTTCAACAGAACTAAAATAGATTGAGAAATTGAGATGCCCGCTAAAGTCAATGTATTGAAAAATTAACACTGTACATTAAAATGATGACATCTAAAATTTGCATGTACAGTGTAATCAATATGATAGACATTGAAATAGAGATTGAAACTCAAGTTAGAAATAGAAAATAATTGAAATAGAACTAAAAGGTACACTAAAATCAATGTGTTAAAAATTTACATGTACATTAAAACCAATGCATATAAAATTGACATCAACATGTTAGAAATTGAATAGAATATCAAGCAATATGTTTTTGTATCAATTTTTAATATATTAAATAGTTCGGAATTATTAAGGTGAAGTTGCATTTTAAATAAACACTACAATCATGGCGTATAGAAATTGATAGTCACAAATAATTCAATGCACCAAGACCTGAAATAAAAATAAAAATTGACATTAAAAAATCAATAGTTATTAAAATTAAAATTGAAATAGATGTTAACATTTAATTAAAAATTCAAATTCAAATTATCATTGAATATAATTTTATATGTACAAAATTAAATTGCAAACGAAATCGAAAATGGAATTTGAATTGAAATAGAGATAGAAAGAAACTAGAGTAAGAATTGACGTTGATAACAAAGAGAAATTGAAATTGGCTTTTCTATTGAAATTTGTCATCTAAAGAGAGAGTTAACAAGTAGTCAAAGAGCACGCATGTCAAAAGTGTTCAATGAAACTAGGTCGTTATGGTGATCTCGTACCTCAGAACATTTCAAAGAATCCCATGATTGACATGTAGAATTTTTCCACTAATTAACTCAATCAATTAAATAAATTATGATCATCTATGTAGTGAGCAATGTGTATGCCTAAATTTCTCTATTTCAATTTCTAATGTGTAAATGGAGATATAAATAAAATAAGAAATCGAAATAAAAACTGAAATTGACATTGAATAGAATATCAATATAAATTGACATGTACATGGAGGCAATGTCTTAGAAATTGACATGTACAATAAAATCAATGCATTAGAATTTGAATATAACTGAAATAGAATGAGAAATTAGGATGTCCACTAAATTCAATGTATTAAAAATTGACATTGTAAATTAAAATGAGCGCATCTAGAATTGACATTTATATCGAAATCAACATGATAGACATTGAAATATAAATAGAAGCTCATATTAAAAATTGAATAGAATTGAGATGTACACTAAAATTAATGTGTTAAAAACTTACATGAACATTAAAACCAATGCATCTAAAATTGACATCAACATGTTAGAAATTGAAATGAAAATAGAAGCTCACGTTAAAATAGAGATAGAAATTTAGTTTGATGTGTACACTGAAAAAAACAATTATATATATGTATATTAAATAGAATATCAGGCAACATGTTTCTGTATTAACTTTTAATATGTAAAAGAGTCCAGAAATATTAAGGTGAAGTCGCACTTGAAATGAACATTGAATTCATGGCATATAGAAATTTATACTCACAAATAATTTGACGCACCAAGACTTGAAATAAAAATAGAAATTGACATTGAAAAAACAATAGTCATAAAAATTAAAATTTAAATAGACATTGACATTTAGTTAAAAATTTCTCAACTTATGGACTCATAGATCTCTCAACCTAGCTAGCAGAGTTGTGCTCATTAAATCTGTCCTTCAAGCTATGCCGCTGTACCTATTCTCAATTCTTGCAGCACCCAAATGGGTCCTGAAGAGAATTAGGCAGCTTCAACGCAGCTTTCTCTGGGGAGGAACGGCAACTAATAGGAAATGGGCCTTGGTCAAATGGCCAACAGTATGCCAGCCAAAAGAAAAAGGAGGTATTGGGCTGAGGGACCCGGAGCACAGTAATGCCATCATGAGTGCAAAAATTTGGTGGCACTGGATTACTAATCCGGAAAAGCCTTGGGCCAGAATCTGGACAGCTAAATATGCCAACAACAGACCCCAGGAGGAGCTCATCCGGTTCATCCCCTGGGAGAAAGGCTCGCTTATATGGAATGCGGCCAAACAGCACTATCACTTAATACAACAACACAGCTTTTGGGAAGTTAGGAATGGCCAAACAGCAAGGTTTTGGACAGATGCTTGGAATCAGATGCCAAAGCTCATTCATACCCTCCATTTACCTCTGGATCAAGTTAGGCAGGAGCAGCAGCAAGAAAAGATCCACAACTACTGGGGGCCAGAAATGGAACATGGATTCAGGAAATGGAAACAAGGAAATCACTGGGCCATTACCACAGATTTGCAGGATACAGGGGTTCTAGAGAAGGAGCTGGATAAAAGAAGAATCCGATATAATGAAGAAGCCGACATCCTGAGATGGGGATATCACCCAAAAGGCGACTTCACTACTTCAGAAGCTTATAAGATACTCTGTAACAATAATATCCACCCTGACCCTATTTGGAGCAAAATATGGAGCTTTGGTTCATGGCCCAAGATCTCCTATTTCTTGTGGCTAGTCAGTCACAAAAGAATCCTTACCTGGGATAAATTAAGAAGAAGGAATTTTCATGGACCTTCGCGATGCCCCAACTGTGGCCAAAATGAGGAAACGCTTCAACACCTTTTGGATTCCTGCCCTCTAGCTAATCAACTGTGGGAAAAGGCGGGCTTCAGATGTCAAAAAAGATGCAGAACAAAAGACGACATTACTGAATCACTAAGGCACTGGCCGCAGAACCCTTATAAGAGTGAACTCCTCAATTGCTTGTGGAATCTTCTCCCGGGCCTCATATCCTGGAGTATTTGGAAAGAAAGGAATAAGCGGATCTTCAAAAATCAGAGCTCAAGGATCGAGGAGGTCTGGATCAAACTTTGTGGGAACCTGAATGAAACGCTGATCCTCCACTCCTGGACAAGGGAAGATTTTCCCTCTCTGGATAATGAGAAAGGTATACTAAGCAATTGGCAACTGAACATCCCTCAATCCCAACACGGGAACAGTATTTCCACTAGCAGTGATTCAATCAAAGATACCTGGAGCGCCCCACCTAAATATTCTTACAAGCTCAATTTTGATGGAGCCTCCAAAGGTAACCCGGGAAAAGCAGGCTTTGGAGGCATCCTCAGAAATTATGAAGGCAAACCCTTGAAGATATTTTTGGGATCCTTGGGCTGGGATACAAACAATTCAGTGGAAATAGAAGGTCTATGGCAAGGGCTCCTCCTAGCTGAAAACCTCCAACTGCAGCCCTTGATCGTGGAAGGAGATTCCCAGCTTCTTATAAACATGGCCAAGAGATTGCAGAATGGCTCTCAAGCGAAAAAAATCACAAACAGTTGGAGACTGGCAACCCGTTTAGAAGCAATTGAACAAGCCCTTCATAGCAACAGGGCAATCTCTTTTTCTCATACAAAAAGAGAAGGCAACAAAGTCGCTGACCTTCTTGCCAACATAGGGGCAGACAATGAACATACACTCCTCATAGGGGGCCCAACCATGATCCCAGACAATGCTCAAGCTCAGGAATTGGATAAGCTTATCCAAAATGACAACGCCCACCCGGATGCGGGTGCCACGCAGAGGGAGGAAGGTACGCCACATGGTCAGCATGGGCGGGCTCAAGCTCAAGCAAGTTATTAAATGCTCTACGCCGCCCTGGTTGGCAAGCGTGAGAGCAAGAGAGCGAGGGGACAGCCATTTATGGCTGCAGCTGCGCTCCATTCACTGTGGCAGAGACGAATTAAGGCTTACCAGAACCGAGGCAAACCAATGCAGCATAAGAATGGCGAGAATTGGGAATGTTTTGTGTCGGATCAAGTCCGAATTGTGGAGGTGGGTTTCTGGGCATCAAGGCTCAGGGCACAAGCACGAGAACTCCCTCTGGCTTCCGGAAGTGGTGAAAGGGCATCAAAAGGGATTGAAGGCAGTCTTGCGCCCTCATCGAACCACAAGGAAATCATGCCGCCAAGACAGAGGCCCTTCAGTCGTCGCGGTACAGGACGAGGCGGAACTTCACGCCCCCCGGTTGCCAATCCGTCTTCAAATTGTTGCCGCTGTCTGTGCCACAGGGTGGAGGAAGCAAATCCCATCCAGTCGCAGCAATTTATGGATGCCAGGACGCAGGATTCAAGAGCTGCCCCGCTACCTGCGTTTGGCACAGCAGTTTTCTCCTTCAGCAATGCCCAAAGCAATTCCAGCATTCAAGCTCACGTTTCAGTCTTATTCTTGGAAGAAGCGAAAGAAGAAGTGGGGGAGCAACCCAATGCCCAAACTCATCCGGCAGAGAGCTCCAGAGCTACTGAGGAAAAGGCAGGAGCATAATCTGAGCCAGGGGCAGCTCCACCAGTATCTCAACCAGCATCTGCGAAAGGCAAAGCCAAGTAAGACTGGGGACCCCCACCAGAAGGTGAATACTGGATTTATCCGGAAGATTCAGATGAATAGTTGCTGGCTCGACCAAGCTTCAGTCCTCGGCCCGAGCTTAGGTTATCTTGTGAACTGTTTCCCTTATCACCAATGTTTAATGTATGTCGTGAATAGTTATGTTTGGCTTGACAATTATGTAGTTCAGTGCATGTCCATTCCCCTGCGAGGGATTCTGATGAAAATTTTCCTTTTCTCTCTTTTGCCCCTGCGTGGGATAGACATTTTTGCTTTTTCTGGTCTCCAAAGCTCCACAGCCTCTGCGTGGGCTTCCAGTTTCAGTCTTGGTCTCAATGATATCACCCCTGCGTGGGTTTTCAGTCACAAGGAGAATGCCCCTGCGCGGGTAGTTGTTTTAGTGAATCTCTATCATCCAGAGTGCCACCCCAGGCCTCTGGCGACTTGTAATCCTGGATGTAATTGTTCGCTGCTGTTACTGTAAATAATAGAATTAGTATAGTTTCAACGATAAAAAAAAGACATTTAGTTAAAAATTAAAATTAAAATTGGAATTGAATATAAATGGATATTTACAAAATTAAATTGAAAATGAAATAGAAAGCAGAATTTGAATTGAAGCTGAAATAGAAAGAAATTGAGGTTGACATTGAAGAGAAATTGAAATTCGTTCTTTTACTCCAATGAGTTATTTGAAGAGTGATTTAATAAGTAGTCAAAGAGAACACATGTCAAAAGGGTTAATTGAAACAATTAAGGGATTTTTTAGGTCTAAAATGTGCATCCTATGAAAAATGTACAACCAAAATAAACTTTATAAAAACCAATAGGATTCCAGATGATGATGTCAACCATGGGGGATGATTCACCATTTTTTGAGTAAAAAAATGAAAATATTAAAAAATAATAAAATAATAAAACTACTTTTTCAACTCGTATTTTCAACTTATCTCCCTAAGTTTTTTACTCAAATTTTGAGTGAGACAACTCATTGGATGAAAAATTTAATTCCTCATCCAAGGAGTACACATCTTGCATACTTTCGATGGACCCTACTCCATGAAAAATGAGAAATACATGAAAAAACGTGATAGAAATCACGTTTTTAATGTATTTCTCATTTTTCGTATACCAGTGTCCATCGAAAGTATGAAACATGGGTACTCCTTGGATGAAAAATAAAATTATGCATCTATCGAGTGTTTCCTCTCATAATTTGATTAAACCCATAGGAGATAAGTTGAAAATATGAGTTGAAAAAATAGTTTTTTATTTTTTCCCTCTAACATTTGATGATGCAATCTAATCTTATTTTATTATTTCCACTATTATTTTATAATTTCCTTAGAAGGCCCATTTTATACCTCAAAAATCACCTAATGTAGGTTGTTATTATGATATTGTACCTCCAAACCATTGACCAAATCCCACAATTGACATGTAAAGGTTTTCCACTTATTAACTTAATCAATTAAATAACTTAAGATCATTTATGTAGTGATTAATTTGTATGTCTATATGTCTCTATTTCAATTTCTAATGTGTGAATGGAAATAGAAATGAAGTAAGAAATAAAAATAAAAATTGAAATTGACATTGAATAGAATGAAAATATCAATTGATATTTAGATGGATCCAATGTCTTAGAAATTGAAATGTACACTAAAATCAATGTGTTAGAATTTTTATAGACATGAAATAGAATGAGAAATTGGGATGTCCACTAAAGTCAATGTATTAGAAATTGACATTGTCCATTAAAATCACTGCATCTAAAATTGACATGTACATTGAAATCAACATGTTAGAAATTGAAATAGAAATATACGCTCACATTACAAATTGAATATAAATGAAATAGAATTGAGATGTACACTAATCAATGTGCTAAAAATTTATATTTAAATTAAAACTAACGCATCTAAAATTGACATCAACATGTTAGAAATTGAAATGATAATAGAAACTCACATTGAAATAGAGATAGAAATTGAGATTGATGTGTACATTGAAACAAATAATTATGAATATGTATATTGAATAGAATATCAGGCGACATGTTTTTGTATCAATTTCTAATATGTGAAAGACTACGGAAATATTAAGGTGAAGTTGCATTCCAAATGAACACTACAATCATGGCATATAGAAATTGGTAGTCACAAATAATTTGATGAACCAGGACTTGAAATAAAAATATAAATTGACATTGACAATTTGAAATAGATGTTGACGTTTAATAAAAAAATAAAATTGGCATTGAATATAAATTGATACGCACAAAATTAAATTTAAAATGAAATAGAAAGTGAAATTTGAATTGAAATTGAAAAATAAAGAAACTAAAATAGGAATTGAGGTTGACATTGAATAGAAATTGAAATTGACCCTTTTACTAAAATGAGTTATATGAAGAAAAATTTAACAAGTAGTCAAAGAGAAAACATGTCAAAATTGTTCGTTGAAACTATGTCTTTATGGTGATCTCATAGCTGAAAACCATTGAACAAATCTCATATTTGACATGTAGAGTTTTTCCACTTATTAACTTAGTCAATTAAACAACTTATGATCATCTATGTAGTGAGTCATTTATATGCTTATATGTTTCTATTTCAATTGATGATGTGTAAATAGAGATATAAATAAAATAAGAAATAAAAGTAAAAGTAAAAATTTAAAATTGAAATTGACATTAAATAGATTATAAATATAAATTTACATGTACATGGAGGCAATGTCTTAGAAATTGACATGTACACAAAAAACAATGTGTTAGAATTTGGATAGAACTGAAATTGAAATAGAAATAGAAGATCACATTAGAAATTGAATATAAATGAAATAAAATTGAGACGTACACTAAAATCAATGTGTTAAAAATTTACATGTAAATTAAAACTAACGAATCTAAAATTGACATCAGCATGTTAGAAATTGAAATTGAGTGTACACTAAAACAAAAAATTATGAATGTGTATATTGAATAAAATATCAAGGAGACATGTTTATGTATCAATTTTTAATATGTAAAAGCATATGAAAATATTAAGATAAAGTTGCATTCCAAATGAACACTGAAATCATGGCATATAGAAATTGATAGTCATACATAATTCAATGCACTAGGACTTGAAATAAAAATAGAAATTGACATTGAAAAATTGAAATAGACATTGACATTTAATAAATAAAAAAATTTCGCATTGAATATAAATTGATACATACAAAATTTAAATTTAAAATGAAATAGAAAGTGAAATTTGAATTGAAGTCAAAATAAAAAGAAACTAGAATAACAATTGAGGTTGACATTGAAGTGAAATTGAAATTGAATTTTTTACTAAATTGAATTATATGAAGAAAGATTTAACAAGTAGTCAAAGAGAACACATGTCAAAATTGTTCATTGAAACCATTATGGTGATCTCATAGCTCGAAACCGTTGAACAAATCTCATAGTTGACATGTAGAGTATTTCCACTTATTAACTTAGTCAATTAAATAACTTATGATCGTCTATGTAGTGAGTAATTTCTGTCTAGATATTTCTATTTCAATTTATGATGTGTAAATGGAGATAGATATAAAATAAGAAATAAAAATAAAATTGAAAATTGAAAATTTAATATTAAGGTGCAGTTTCATTTTAAATGAACACTAAAACGATGCCATATAGAAATTGATAGTCACAAATAATTCAATTCACCAGGACTTGAAATAAATATAGAAATTGATATTGAAAAATTGAAATAGACGTCGAATTTTAATTAAAATTTAAAATTAAAATTGGCATTGAATATAAATTGATATGTACAAATTTAAATTGAAAATGAAATGGAAAGTGAATTTGAATTGAAATCGAAATAGAAAGAAACTTGAATAGGAATTCAAGTTGGCATTGAAGAGAAATTCAAATTGAATTTGTTACTAAAATGAGTTATATGAAAAAAGAGTTAACAAGTAGTCAAAGAGCACACATGTCAATAGTGTTTATTGAAACTAGGTTGTTATGGTGATCTTGTACCTCAGAATCATTGAACAAATACCACAGTTGACATGTAGATTTTTTCTACCTATTAACTCAATCAATTAAATAACTTAAGATCATATATGTAGTGACTAATTTGTATGTCTAGATGTCTCTATTTCAACTTTTAATGTGTAAATGGAAATAGAGATAAAATAAGACACAAAAATAAAATTTGAAATTGAAATTTACATTCAATAAAATGAAAATATAAATTGACATGTACATGGAGGCAACGTCTTAAAAATTAACATGTACACTAAAATCAATGCATCAAAATTTGAATAAAACTAAAATAGAATGAGAAATCTGGATGTCTACTAAAGTCAAAGTATTATAAATTGACCTTGTACATTAAAATTTGTGCATCTAGCGCGACGGTGAAAATGGCAGCGGCGTACAGCGGCTAGGGTTAGGCGCAGACCTGCAACGGCAGGCAGACTGCAGGGGCAAAAGCCCACCCCTCTGCGGCAAAGCTGCAGAACACAGGCACAGGGAGTTGGCAGTAGCGAAAATGCACCCCCGCCAGGGGGCAGGAGGGGATCCCCCACCAACCAATGAAATGCAACCAGAGAATCAGGACGATTCAAGGAAGGACCAGAATACGAATGAAGAGAATACTGAGGATATGCCGGACAGGCAGAATGAACAAGTTCAGCCAGAGGACCAGAGAGTGAGATCATCCACATGCAAGCCTGTTGCCAAGCACACGCCAACAGTGGAGTTCCCCAGTCACAGAATCAATGCAAGAATACAATATATGAGGGATCATGCCCTCATAGGCAAATTTATAGGCATTTGGCCAAATGAGAAAGCCCTGAGGACATGGATTAATATCAAATGGCACCCGAAAGGACATATATCCCTGCATTTGGGACCAAAAGGTTTTTTTACAGCAGTCTTCAACTGTTTGGAGGATAGAAACAGGGTCTTTGAGAACGGACCTTACTTCTTCAACTCAGCGGGTCTCTTTCTCAGAGAATGGATAGAACGATTCAACCCGGATAAGGAGGATCTGAGCTGGGCACCAGTATGGATCAGGTTATACTCATTGCCATGGGAGTACTGGGAGGAAGAATCGCTTCAGGAGATTGGGAAGGTTCTGGGGGACTTTGTCAAGGTAGCAGAAGAAACTAAGACGAAGAAGTACACCTCCTATGCTCGGATCTGCGTCTACATGGACCTAAAGGAACCTCTGCCTGACAAGGTAAAACTCTCTCATGAGGATGTAGAATGGATCCAGTTAATAGATTATGAACATGTGCCTTTTAGGTGTAGAAAATGCCACGCCTTAGGGCACCTGTTCCGAGATTGCCCGCTAAATACCAAGTCCATGGAACAAGACCAGGACAAACAAACGACAGATGGGTTCACCAAAGTAACAAACCGAAGAAGAGGAAATAAAAAACAGCCATCTCAGAATAGGCAGGCCCCGAAGGATCCCTCAAAGCCTTCAACAAGTAACAGCTTTGCTGTTCTAGCAGAGGAAGCGCATCACGTTCAAGATCCCCTTACATCCAAGCGCACCTCAAATCTGGAAAAGACTGAGGAGCCCAAAGCGCCATCTAAAGGAAAAAATGAGGCACAGGAAGGAAACACCCATAGCACCAAAACGAAAATCTGGAGCCAACCAGAGATGGAAATAGACACAACGGTTTCAGGCTCAGCAAAAGCAAGGGAAGAAGAAGAAAGCTATCAAGAGGCCCAGAATATGGATGAAGATACAGAAACTTTTGATATAGGGGAACTGGACATTCTTGGTCTGGAGCAAGCTTGTAAAACAAGGAACTTCGACAAGATAACTGAAACGCAAGTGGACAACCTGGTGGAGGTTCTCCACAAAGCCCAGAAGAAATACTCGCTAGGGGTTCAAACAGGTAGTCAATGGGATGGGAAGTTTATTTCAAAAGACAGCAAAAAGCGAGGAAGGAAGTCTACTCTGGAGAGAACCATCAAGGTCGGAGAGGTCCTGGTGGATTCAGGCAGATATGCCCAGCTAACCAGGTATTTTAACATCAATCCCAAACCTTCCCAATGAAATTGATATCATGGAATATTAGAGGGCTTAATGGCCAGAAGAAAGGTAGACTCCTAAAAAATATGATAATGGAAGAAAAACCAGCAATTCTTTTCCTGCAAGAGACTAAATGTAATCAGGTAGTTTTAGAAAAAGTAGCAGCCAAGGCCTGGCCGGCAGGGCAGGTCATAGCGGTGGATGCTCAGGGAGCCTCAGGTGGCCTGGCAATACTCTGGGATGCAAGAATGATACAGTTGGATAATATACATGCAAACAGAAATTTCATCCAAGCCAAGTTTCATCTAATTGGCACAAATATTGATGGGCATATAACAAATGTATATTTTCCACAAGAAATCCAGCAGAAAGCTGATATCCTGGATGCATTAACACAGCTTAATGCAAACCGGACGCATCCGCTATGGATCTCAGGCGGAGACTACAATATGATAGCAACCCTGGAGGAAAAGAGAGGAGGACGATGCAGAATCAACAGAGACGGTACATTACTCAAAGACTTCATTCAAGACAACTGGATGATAGACCTTCCAACAGAAAATGGCCTTTACACCTGGAGTAACAAGAGAATGGAACCGACGCAAGTGGCCTCGCGATTGGATCGCTTCCTAATTTCTGACAATGCAGTGCATTTGGGGGGAGAATTCATAGCCTCAATCCTACCATATTCAGGATCGGACCACTGGCCTATAGCCTTAAACTGGAACAGACCAGGCAAAAGTATAAGGCGGCCATTCAGATTTGAATCTTTCTGGTTATCGCATCCGGACTTCCATGAATTTATAAGGACAACCTGGACAAATTTTAATGCATCGGAGGGGACAAGAATGGCCCTGTTCCAAAAGAAGCTGAAGTATCTCAAAGAGGAAATAAAACGTTGGAATAAATCCACATTTGGCAATATTTTCAAATCAAAGGAAATCCTCAATCAAAAAATGAAGGACATTCAACAAAGAATAATTTCTAATGGCCGATCTGAGGAGTTGACACAACAGGAACAAGTCATAGAAAAGCAAATACTGGAAAGAGACCTGCAGGAAGAGACCTTGTGGAGGCAGAAGTCGAGGATTAGGTGGCTGAAGGAAGGTGAAAAGAATACAAAATTCTTTCACAAAACAACAGTCCAAAGGCGAATGATCAACCAAATCTCCTATGTTAACAATGAACAAGGAATCAAGGTTGAAAATCATGAAGGAATAGAAACGGAGTTTGTCAACTACTTTAAACATATGAATCAAGAACCAAACATCAACAGATCTGAAGCAATTGATAACATCACCAGGCACATCCCCAGAATAATTACAGAAGACCATAATACTCTTCTTCTCAAACCAATCAGTCTTCAAGAGGTAGAAACAGCGGTGAATCAACTCAAGGCAGGAAAAGCGCCTGGCCCAGATGGGTTCACGTCAAATTTCTTTCAGCATTTCTGGGAATTAATTAAATGGGAAGTCTGGCAGGTCGTGGAGGAATCAAGGACTCTCAGATGGATGTATCCAGCCATGAACGCAACATTTCTAGCATTAATCCCCAAATCTTCGGAATCCAATTCTCCAGATAAGTATCGGCCCATTGCCTTATGCAATATCATTTATAAAATTGTCTCTAAGGTTATTGCCCTAAGATTGAAGCCCTTGCTGCCCCTTATCATCTCTCCCGAACAATCTGGGTATGTAGAAGGGCGTCAGATTACAGATGGGATCATCCTAACTCATGAAATAATGCATTCACTCAAGCAATTGAAGAAGCCAGGGATGCTACTCAAAATCGATCTATCCAAAGCATTCGACAGTATCAGCTGGGATTATTTGCAAAAAACTCTCCTTGCTTTTGGCTTCGCACCCCCATGGGTCAGATGGGTTAGCAGTCTCATTTCCTCATCTTTCTTTTCCATCCTCATCAACGGGATTCCTTCTCCCACCTTTCGTCCTTCCCGGGGCATTAGGCAGGGAGACCCCTTGTCTCCCTTTCTGTTTGTTATCCTCGCTGAAGGTCTGGGGCGAAGTATAAAAGCTGCTATTCTTGCGCATAAGCTCAAAGGGATTGCTGTTCACCATCTCCCAGCAGTTTCTCATCAACAATTTGTTGATGATAACATGCTTTTCGGCCACCCATCTGTTCAAGAAGCACGTTCTTTTAAATCCATCCTTGACTCTTTTTCAAAAGCATCTGGAGCCCTCATCAATAATGCCAAATCCCAAGTCTTTTTCTTTAATACCCCTCCTTATACCCAAAGAGCCATAACGCGTATTCTTGGCTTCTCTAAGGCTTCCCTTCCCTCCTCTTATCTAGGAGCTCCTCTTATCGCTTCAGCCCTCAAGCATTCCTCGTGGACAAACCTGCTCGAAAAATTAGAAGCCAGATTGCTCCTTTGGACTTACAGATCGCTCAATATGGCCAGCAGGATTGTGCTGATCAAGGCTATTTTGCAATCCATGCCACTCTATTTATTCTCCATCTTAGCTGCGCCAAAATGGGTTCTTAAGGCCATCAAACAATTGCAGCGGAACTTCTTATGGGGCAGCTCAGGACCAAATAGAAAATGGGCTCTCATTAGATGGGAAAAGGCTTGTCTTCCTAGATTGGCAGGAGGAATAGGACTCAGAGACCCAGAACAAAGTAACAAGACTATGGGAGCGAAAATATGGTGGAGGTGGCTTTCAAACTTTAACACCCCCTGGGCATGTCTCTGGACAGCAAAATATTCAAGGAACTTACCCCTGGAAGAAAGGATCAGAATGTCGGAAATCAGTAAAGGATCGCTCATATGGAACTCGGCCATTCAACATAGAGATCTCATCCAAAAACATAGCTTTTGGGAGGTGAAAGATGGTCTTACTGCCAGGTTCTGGGAAGATTCATGGCAGCAGCTACCAAATCTCAAAGATAGTATGCAAACTATTTCAGAATGGGAGATAACTCCGCAGGAGAAAATAAGCAATTTCTGGAAAGAACCGACTAACCAAGAGCAGAGAGAGTGGAAGGAAACAAGCATCATATTACCCCGAAGCTCAAATCAAAACCAACTCACTCTCTCCTCAGAGCTAAAAAAACGCAGGATATTAAAGCAAGCAGGAATGGACACATTGAGATGGGGTTATGAGGAGAGGGGTACCTTCACTACAAAGGAAGCCTACAGGATCATCATAAGGGACAGAATGGACAAAGATCAGATATGGAGCAAAATATGGAAACCCCCAATCTGGCCGAAGGTTTCCACCTTTCTGTGGCTTCTCTCATACAATAGAATCCTCACCTGGGACAATCTCAGAAAGCGGGGTTTTTTGGGACCTTCCATCTGCCTCAATTGCAATCAGGAAGAAGAATCAGCCCTACACCTAATGCAGACGTGCCAGATGAGCAGAAAGATATGGGAAAAGGTGGCATTTCGTTGTCAAAAGGAAGGCCGAGTACTGGGGGATATCAAAGATACAATACGCCAATGGCCTCAAGCGCCATACCAATGTAAGATCCTAAATATCCTATGGCAAACAATACCGGGATTCTTGATGTGGAATATCTGGAAGGAACGGAACCGGAGGATTTTCAAAGGTCAATCAATGACACTGGAGCAGGTATGGCAGGGAATTCATAACAATATCAGTGAAACTCTTTCCACAAAGGGCTGGTCCCAAGACGATTTCCCAAAGCAACCCCAGGAGCTAGCCATCTGGAACAATTGGCAGATAAAGATACAAGCTCAGATTTCGGTCAAGGCTAACCCAGCAAAGCACCTAACCCATAATGTAAAGTGGGTGCCACCACCCATAAACGTGTTCCAACTGAATTTCGATGGCGCTTCGAAAGGCAATCCGGGTCAGACTGGTTATGGAGGCATTATTAGAGACCATCAGGGTAAACCTCACATTACCTTCTTTGGCACAATAGGTTGGAATACCAACAATGCTGCGGAATTGGAAGGTCTATGGAAAGGTCTCACTCTGGCGCAGGAGGGCAATTATCTACCTCTAATTGTGGAAGGGGATTCCCAAATTCTAATAAACATGGCCTTAAAGCTCCAACAGGGTTCCCAAGTACACAAGGTCAGCAGCAGCTGGAGACTGGCATCCAGATTGGAACAAGTTCAACATTGGTTGCAAGAGAACAGAGCTGTTTCCTTCAAGCATATAAAAAGGGAAGGGAACAAGCCAGCTGATTTCCTAGCTAATTTAGGGGTGGACAATGAGAAAGAGCTCTCAGCAGGCCCTCTACATGATACAGTTTCGGCGGATCATCTCTCCACCTTCCAAGCAATATTAGACAGAGACATGCTACCACAGGAAGATTCACGCCCGGATGCGGGTGGCAGCTTGATGATCGCATGAGCTTGTTGCGTTGGGCAGCTGGCGTCATGAGGTGGCTTGCCAGGACGGCTACACTCGGTGGCTCTGCGAAGAATTAATACCTTTAAATGCTGAGGAGACGGCATTGCAGGTGGGAGATGGGTTCAAGCGAGGCGACTTTAAGCGCCCTGTACCCTGATTCGATGGGGATTGTTCAGTATGTATCCAGATTGTTCCAAGCAAAGGTCTATTTAATGGCGCATTTGATCCAGGTTTGGTATGCGCGGTATTTTGTTATGTTGTTTGATGTTAAGGGTGGAAAGGGGCCGATCTTTGGCTTTGTGAGGAGCTACAGAGGCTTCACCTCTGTCCAGCCTGCGCTCTCTCGGCTCTCGACTGTGAAGGGGATCGTGAGGGCCCATAATTCTATTCAGGCTTCTATTAAGGTCGTTCTGGGTGGAAGAGTTAAGGCTTTGCGTCCTAACACTCTGCCTTTTACTGTAAAGAGCTCGAGATTTCCCCTGCTCATGGCACCGAGACGAAGAGGAGTCCCGAGAAGAGCGGGTGTTTGGGGGATAAGTAGACGGCAGGAGGCTCAAGCCAGAGAAATTCCGCCGCTTGCCATAGTTGCGCCTCCGTCTTCTCCCTCAGAGGAGTAGGAACCTTTAGAGAGCCAAGTCCATACCTCCCGCTTCACCTTCAGGTGCCAGAGAAATCATTCTCTTGTCTCTCTCCTGATTACTGTAATTGCTACGGAGGAAGAGGAAGATTCTGCCAGCCAGGAGGAGGACGTTGGGGAGCAGGTTCAAACTTGTAATGCCCGGGCGACTGCGGAGGTTGGTAATGTTGAAGATCCTCCTCCAGACGACGTCAATCCTGTGGAGCCTGTTCTTGGTCGGGATTCGCATCTGCAGCCGGTTCATCCACCGGATTTTCGCCTGGAAGTGACCGAAGATGCTACCATGTCTGACTGGCTTCCTTTCTCGCTAGAAGTAGACAACAATGCGCAAGGTGAGCCTTCGAAGGTTTAATTCTTGTTTCTTCTGCTGTTCAATGGTCATGTTTTGGAGTTTTGGTGGGGTTTCATCTCTTTCCGTGGCGCCCAGTTTTTTGTTATTGGGTAGGGGACCTTTCAGAGTTTGTGGTGTCTCCAGAAGTCTGGAAATAATGGTCCCACTACTCTCCTATGCCACAATGCTACCAGCAGCAAGCCACAAGATACATGCAATGAATCATTGGATAGTCAATTATGCTTACTGCTGTTCTTTTGAAGGGATCTCTTTTGTAAGTCAGGGGGCCACCTGCTACTGCTTCGCCCATGCTCACTTCTATGGACTCTATCTTTGTAATTCAGGTGGCCATGTGCACCTGCTGCGTTCTTCTGACAGGGGGTGGCTTTATGCATCCTCAGAGGCTAGGGCCTCTTTGTAAATATTTTTTCATCTTTTTAATACAATAGCTTAGTCTTTACACAGAAAAAAAAAAAAATTGTGCATCTAAAATTGACATGTACATTGAAATCAACATGTTAGACATTGAAATAGAAATATAAGCTCACATTAAAAATTGAATAGAATAGAAATAGAATTGAGATGTACACAAAAATCAATGTGTTAAAAATTTACATGTTCATTAAAACCAATGCAAATCGACATCGATATGTACATAAAGTCAATGTATTAGGAATTGACATTGTACATTAAAATCAACGCATCTAGAATTGACATGTACATCAAAATCACCATGATAGACATTGAGATAGAAATAGAAATTAAAAATTGAGTAGAATTGAAATAGAATTGAGATGTACAATAAAAACAATGTTTTAAAAATTTAGATGAAGACTAAACCAATGCATATGAAATTGACATCAACATGTTATAAATTGAAATGAAAATAGAAGGTCACATTGAAATAGAGATAGAAATTGAGCTTTATGTGTACACTAAATTTCTTTTATATAGATATATATATCAAGAAAAATCATTATGAATGAATTTCTAATATGTAAAAGAGTCTGAAAATATTAAGGTGAAGTTTCATTTGAAATGAACAATAAAATCATGGCATATAGAAATTGATAGTCACAAATAAAAATAGAAATTGACATTGAAAAATCAATAGTCATAAAAATTAAAATTGAAATAGATGTTGACATTTAATTTAAAAATTAAAATTAGAATTAGAATTGAATATAAATTTATATGTACAAAATTAAATTGAAAATGAAATAGAAAGAGGAATTTGAATTGAAATCGAAATAGAAAAAAATTGAATTAGGAATTCAAGTTGACATTGAAGAGAAATTGAAAATTGGTTTTTTACTAAAATGAGTTATGTGGAGAGAGAGTTAATAAGTAGTCAAAGAGCACACATGTCAAAAGTGTTCATTGAAACTAGATCACTATGGTCATCTTGTACCTCCGAACTATTGAACAAATCCCACCTCTGACGTGTAGATTTTTTCACTTATTAACTCAATAAATTAAATAACTTAAGGTCATCTACGTAGTGATTAATTTCTATATCTACATGTCTCTATTTAAATTTCTAATGTGTAAATGGATATAGAAATAAAATAAGAAATAAAAATAAAAATTTGAAACTGAAATTGAAATTGACATTGAATAGAATGAAAATATAAATTGATATGTATATCGAGGCAATGTCTTAGAAATTGACATGTAGACTAAAACCAATGCCTTAGAATTTGAATAGAGTTAAAATAGAATGAAAAATTGGGATCTCCACTTAAGTCAATGTATTAGAAATTAACATTGTACGTTAAAATCAGGGCATCTAAATTTGACATGTAATTCGAAATCAACTTGTTAGACATTGAAATAGAAATAGAAGCTCACATTTGAAATTGAATAGAATTCAAATAGAATTGAGATGTATGCTAAAATCAACGTGTTAAGAATTTACATGTACATTAAAACCAATGCCTCTAAAATTGACATCAACATGTGAGAAATTGAAATGAGAATAGAAGCTCACGGGGAAAAAGAGATAGAAATCAAGCTTGATGTGTACACTGAAACAAACAATTATTTTTTTTACCAAAGCAAGAGTCAGACCTTCTATTAACTTGCGACTGAAAATATGTTACATAAGTTACAATAGGCATAAAGAGGAAGCAATTCCTCCAACAAAGGGAAGACTTAAATCAGAACTTAGTATCTGTACAAAACAAAAAGATGCCTCGACAAAGCATTTGGCGGCCTTAAATATGGGAATATAGATTGTATCCAAGAGATTTCAGGTTCGTTGAGGTTAACACAGACCCATTGACATGCTTGTTGACCTTAACCATAGATCTGTCATTTAACTGCCTCTGGCGCTAAACCATTAGGTGGAATTAAGAGGGAAATAGATACATTATCCAAAAGATTTTGGGTCCGCTGACTTTCTCCCGGACCCACTAACATGCTTGACAACCTATAGCTGTCGATCTGCTCCCACATGATCCAATGGCCAATGGCCATATCGGGCGGAGTAGAAGCTCGAGGAATACCCGCCCAATGAGGGCGGTATTCTCTCTCCGCCCCAAGCCACGTGTTGACAGTTGAGTGGCATCACATGCAATTCATAGAAACCACTTTTGGTTTTTAGGGCGCTTGAAAAGGGTGGTAATCCGGAAGCTGTTTTGACTCCCACTGACTATCTCCCGAACCCACAAAACTACTCATTGGCCTATAGCCTTTAATTTTCAGCTCCATGATCCCATGGCCGAGGCCAGTATCAGGCAGAGGCCACATGGTGGATAGAGAGTGGCATCGATTGCTTTTCTTAAAGACCATTTCAGGATTTGAGGGTTCCTGGGGACATGGAAACTACTTTGACCCACGATGGCGCCAATCCACAAATAGTTTGAATCTGTTTCCCTCCATACTTCTGAGCCATCTATTGGGACTAATAGTTACTATGCTCCTGGTTACCCATTCTCTGGCCAAGCTTCCAATAGCACCAATGCAAAGGCAAACTATGGTGATCTCCTTTGAGACCCACAAGTTCCCAAACTCTATGTATCTTCCTAACATACTCCTATTCTTCATTGATGAAAGGTGATAGTCAGTTGCCCTGTCTATTCTGGTATTGCTCCATGTCTGTGAGGGCCTGAGATGAACAACCTTCACGCATTTGGTTGTCTGGTACCTCCTCCCACCTGCAGCACATGTTATCTCGTGTGCATCTTACCCCTTCATTGGCTAGCCAGTCCGCTACTCTGTTGGCTTCCCTGCGTACATGCACAAAACTGAGAGTTCTTAGAATTCTTAGGTGTGATTGAATTCTGTGATAGACCTGTAGAAGCCTCCAGTGGCTTGAGATTTTATCTGGTGTTGTTCCTGTGCCTATCCGCTTGACCGAATTGATGACTAATTCCGAGTCAGCCTCGATGATAACATTATGTGTATTGTGCTCTATTAGAATCTCCAAGCATTGCTCCATAGCCATGAGTTCAGCCATATTGTTGGTGGCTTTTCCCAGATGACTGTGAAAGATGACTTTTATCTCATCTCTTATGACTCCTCTATAACCAGCGCCTCTAGGGTTACCTTTTGAGGTTCCATCTATGTTGAATTTTAAAAAACCCTATGGAGGGGGTTGCCAGAAAGCCTTTCCCTCTAAAGTATGCTTTGTGGTAAGATTTAGACTCTGAGGGATATGTGTCTGAAGTTCCAACCTTTCCAGAATGTGAGCCTCTCTGTGGCCCATGTGCTTTCCTGTAGAAAATCCCCCAAGGGTGTTGACTGTCTCCTTGAGATGTTTTAGGATTAGCACTATGATGCTTCTAACTGGGCCATTTTTGTCTTTGAAGATCTTATTGTTGCGCTCTTTCCATACATTCCAGATCAAGAACCCTGGAATCAGAGCCCAGGTTGTGTTTATTGTCTCATTGTCTGAGAAATCTCTTCTCCAATTTTTCAACGTAACAGTGATATTATTTTCATTCCTGTCTGTCTGCTTGAAGACATCTACTACCCAGTTCCATAGGGTTGAGGTGAAGGAGTAGAGGTTGAGAAGATGATTTGTGGTTTCTTCCTGCTGGCCGCATAGGTGACATCTTGAGGGGCCAGCAAAACCTCTCTTTCTGAGATTCTCCCAAGTTAGAATCTTGTCTTGTTGAACCAACCACCTGAATAGTTTGATCTTCATCCAATGTGGGTTATTCCATAGGTCTTTCCATGTCTTGTCAGTGTTTGGAAAGTTAAGACCTGTGGCTATTCTTTTGGCTTCTTTGAGGTTGAAAACACCCTTATTATTTCTGCCCCATCTTAATAGGTCATCTGAAGTTGAGGTAAAAATTTGTCTCTTTTCCAGAATAGCTTCCAGAGCTTTAGCTTGAGTTTTCAGCGGGGTCAGCTCACTGTAGTCTGGTAGCTTCCAAATTCTCCATTTGCCATTGTCCCTTGATTGATCCCAATAGTCACTTACTTTCTTTAATCCTTTGTTAATGGTATCAGTTTGGATGCTTGCTAATTCCTCTCTGCTAAGGTTACCTTCCTGCTGCCAGTTGTCCTCCTAGAACCAGGAAAGATTACCATTTCTGATCTCCCAGAAACTATGTTTTTGTACTAAAGCTCTATTTTCCAAGGCCTTGCTCCAAATATGGGAACCTTTTATGTGTCTTTTCATTCTTATGAGGTCTGTTTCTTGCTAGTTCATTGCATATTTTTGTTTCCAGAGTTTCACCCAGGGTTTTTGTATTTCCTTTAGCCATCTCCACCACAGTTTTGCTCCCAGAACTTTGTTTAGAATATCTGGGTCATGTAGACCCAAACCACCATGGGATTTGGGTTTGCAGATCTTGTCCCAAGCTACCAGAGCCCATTTATTTTTCTCTTCCCCTTTTCCCCAGAGAAAGTCTCTTTGAATATTTCTGATTTGCTGAAGGACTCCTATTGGTGCCGGAAGGGCTGATAGCATGTAGATTAGGATAGTTTGGAGTATCACCTTAGTGAGGACCAGCCTCCCTACTAGGTTCAAGGCTCTGCTTGTCCACTTGTTGACCTTGTCTTTCAATTTATTTGTTATAGACTCCTAGATGTCCTTGTTCAACGGTTTGTCGGTGAGGGGAACTCCCAGATACTTTGAGGGTAGTGAATCTCTTTGAAAGCCTAGAATTCTGGAGAGATTTCTTTGAATAGAAATATCAGTATTGAAAAAGAATATCTTTGATTTTGTGAGGCTTACCTCAGTACCAGCTGCCATTGCAAACTCATATAGAATTTTCTTGAATGCTTTGGCTTCCTTGACTGTTGGTATGCCCTGCAGCATAGTATCGTCCACAAATTGTTGATGTGTCACAGTGTCTCCATTCTGTGTGAGTCTCAGTCCCTGTATTCTTCCTTCCTCCTTGGCAGCAATGATCGCTCTGCCCAACCCTTCCATCATGAGAATGAAGAGGAATGGGGAGAGAGGATCTCCTTGTCTGAGACCTCTCGTAGGCTTGAAGGTTCTAGATGGAGAGCCATTGAGAAGAATTGAACAACTAGCAGTGGTAACAAGAGCCATGACCCATCTTATCCAATTGTGGTCAAAGCCATATGCTTTGAGAACATCCCTTATGTAAGCCCAACTTAGTTTATCATAAGCTTTCGCTATGTCCAGCTGCATTATCATTCCTGCTTGCTTATTGGTTTTGAGGGAATGTACCACTTCATGAGCTTGAATGATGTTATTGAGAATTTGCCTCCCTTCCACATAACCCGTTTGCTCCTCTGACACTAGAGTTGGGAGGAGGGGTTTGAGTCTGTTGGCAATGACTTTGGAAATGATTTTGTACACCACATTTCATAATGCTATGGGTCTGAATCTATCAGGAGAGGTGGCTTTTTCCTGTTTGGGGATTAAGGCAATGAAGGATTCATTAAGCGCCCTCAAAACTAATTTAGAGTTTCTCGAGTCCTCCACTACCTCCAGAATGTCTTGTTTGACAATCTTCCAGCATATTTTGAAGAAGTCCACATTGAAACCATCTGGGCCTAGAGATTTTCCATTATGCATTTATTTGATAACTTCATTGACCTCTTCCTCCATTATTGGCCTGTTGAGATTATGATTGTCTTCCCTGGAAACTAGCTTAGGAATGTGCTGAGTAAATATTTTCATGAATTGGGATCTGTCTGCTATGGTTTCCTTAGCAATGCTTTGAAAATGCTGGACCAGTATATCTTCCATTTCCTCATGAGTATTTTTCTCTGTTCCTTGAGGATCTATGAGTTTTGAAATTCTATTGTTAATCCTATGTGCTATAGTGGATTTGTGAAAGAATTTGGTGTTTCTCTCCCCTTCCTTAATCCATTGTACTCTGGATTTTTGTCTCCAGAAGATTTCCTCTTGGAGACATATGTTGTCCCATTCTTGTTGAAGTGAGTTTGCTAGCTCTTTTCTTTCCTCTATGAAGCCTTCAATGATGAGAATTTGGTTAATTTCCTATAATTGCTTTCCCACTTCTCCTTTAGCTTTGAAGATATTTCCAAACTCATTTTTATTCCATTCTTTGAGTTTTCTCTTGATGTGTTTGAGCCTAAGATGTAGAAGGAACATCTTCGTGCCTTGGGAGTGTAACTCTTCTTTCCACCACTTCTTAATGTTTGTGAGGAAATCAGAGTGAGTGAGCTAGACATTCTCAAACCTGAAGGGTCTGTTTCTCAACGTACCAGTTAAAGAAGCTTCCAGTTGGATGGGCTAGTGGTCTGAGCCTCCAAAAGGGAGAATGAACACTGTCAGGCTTTGTCTAGTGAGCAGAAGTTCTTTTGAGATTATGAATCTGTCTAATCTTGAGGCTACTTGGGTAGTACCCCCTATTTTGTTATTCCATGTGAAAATGTCATTTCTTGTGTCCATATCCACCAATCTCATATTGGTGAAGAAGTTCTAGAAGGCAACTGAGTCTCTAGCAAGTGTTCTGGTTCCCCCTTTTTTTCTATGAGAGATTTAATCATATTGAAGTCTCCCCCCAGAATCCAGGGTATCGCTGGGTGTCTTTTTTTCATATCCTCTAGAGAGGTGAGGAGCCTGAATTTATCTTCCAGTAGTTGAGGGCCATAGACATTGGTGATCATGTAACACTCCTTGTCCCCCACAGGTTGAATAATCAAAGAAAGGTGGTCCCTGGATGCCTCTGCATCAAGTATACCAAATTTTTGAGGATTCCATAAAGTGAGAATTCCTCCAGCTGATTTAGTTGCTTTGACTTCAAGATACTCATACTTACTTAACCATTTGCTATGCTTTTCTCTGATCTTCTCTACTGAGCATTTGGTTTCCTGTATGAACACCATGTCTAGTTTTTCTTCTTTGATTCTATTACTTAGATTTCTTTGTTTTCTTCTACTCCCTAGTCCTCTAATGTTCCAGGTTGTGAGCTTCATTGAGGGGGGTTTGTAAAGGAGTAACTAGAGAGATCTTTCATCTTGCCTAAGTCAATCATGAGTTTTCCACATTCTAACAGTAGTTCTTTCTGTCTCTTCCTTCCTCTTTTCTTACCTGGGTTTTTGGCGGATTTTCCTAATATTAATCCCATTGATGTAACCCCTCTATTTTCTTGATTATCATGGCCTCTTTTGACTCCTAGAGCTTTTTGATGTGATCTGTTGAGGAATAGCTGTTGCACCCTATCAACTTCCTCTTGTGGTAGAGAGTTAATTCCTTCGTTGCTTCCTTATTATACAAACTTTTCTAGTTCAAGGTTCTCCCTCTCAAGGATCTCCTGTAAGTCTTGGTCCTCCGTACCACTTTCACTTAAGGTCATATCATGGTCCCTTTCTAGTTCCATGGTACTCAATGGGTCTATTTTGTGTTCATTATGTTCCTGTGTGATCTCCATGCTATTCATTTTTCCTTTCTCGCTTTGCTGGTCCTCTGGTTACTTTTGTATTCCCTCCTCTTCTACTTCTTCTTCTAAAATTTCAAAACTATTGTGATTTGGTGCTTTGCTTTCACTAGGTTTCTTTTGGGTCTTATTTCCCACTCCTTTCCCTTTTCCTACCACTTTAGTAAAACCTATATGGTCTTTTCCTTTGTTGGTTTTCTGGTGTTCCTCCCTTTTATTAAGTGGGCAATCTCTGAATAGGTTTCCATGTTCATGACATTTGCAAATCTAAATGGTATGTGTTCATAGTCAACTGCCTGAGCCCATTCCTTGTCATAGACTTCTAGGATGACTTCATCTGGAAGTGCTCCTAATAAGTCCATCTCTACACATATGCGAGCAAAGGAGGTATATTTTCCTCGCAGGGTCACCTCTGATACCTTTATGAAATGAACTAATTTGTTACCTATTGCTTTTAAAGATTCTGGCATCCAATAATCTAAAGATAAGGAGTATAGTCTAATCCATACTAGGAACGATGTGAACGTTTCTCACTCCGAAACAAACTTCATCGTCCAAGGTCACATATATAGACCAGCAACCGCATAGAAGTATGGTCCTCCTTCAAGAATTTTGTCCTTGTCCTCCAGGTTCATGAATACCACAGTAAAAAGACCCTTGGATCCGAGATGTATATTTAACTCTCCTCTTGATTCCCAGGTGTTTTTTATCCATGTGTACAGTGCTTTCTCTGTAAGCTAGACGCCCATAAACTTGCATATGATCGCGTAGGTTGTCATATGATCCCTGTGCTCTCGCAGAGCTGGATCATTTAGGATTACCCATGGTTTAATGTTAGACTTTGGTTTGGAGGGCCCCATCTTAGCTCTATTCTCAAATCCCTGACTACTATCTTCTACTTTCTCCTCTTGACGAACCTCTTCATGGGTCCCTTCCTTTTCATGGGGTTTGCTGCCTTCTGCATTCTGGGTGTCAGAAATTTTTGCCTTGTTCTTCGAGGAGTTTTGAGGCTTGTTTCTATTCACTACTCTGCCTCTGTTTGAAACCACATTACTGTAGGAGGGAGTGGAGCTCCCTCCTCCTTGCCCCTCCATGGTTACCAGCTTGTTTCTGTCGCCTCCTGTGTCGAACCCTAGTTTTTCCGCTCTGTCACTTCCGTATCACAGCGTATTCAACCCTGAAACAAACAATTATGTATATGTATATTGAATAGAATATCAAGTGGCATATTTCTATATCAATTTCTAATATGTCAAAGGGTCTGTAAATATTAAGGTGAAGTTTTGTTTCAAATAAACACTAAAATCATGGCATATAGAAATTGATAGTCAGAAATAATTCAATGCACGAGGATTTGAAGTAAAAATAGAATTTGACATTGAAAAATCAAAATTAACATTGGAATTTAATAAAAAATTAAAATTAAAATTGGCATTGAATATAAATTGATGCATACAAAATTATATTGAAAATGAATTGAAATTTAAATTTAAATGGAAACAAAATGGAACAATTATAGAGGTTGACATTGAAGAGAAATTGAAATTGAATATTTTACTTAAATAATTTATCTAAAGAGAGAGCTAACAGGTAGTTAAAGAACACACATGTCAAAGTGTTCATTGAAACTAGGTCAGTATGGTGATCTCGTACCTCGGAACAGTTGCACAATTCCCATTGTTGACATGTAGACTTCTTCCACTTATTAAATCAATCAATTAAATATCTTATGATCATATATGTAGTGAGTAATTTGTATGTATAAATGTCTCTATTTCAATTTCTAATATTGAAATGGAGATAGAAATAAAATAAGAAATAGAAAGAAAAATTGAAATTGAAATTGAATAGATTATAAATGTAAATTGACATAAACATGCAGCCAATGTCTTAGAAAATGACATGTATACTAAAATCAATGTGTTAGAATTTGAATATAACTAAAATGGAATAAGAAATTGAGATGTACATTAAAATCAATGTATTAGAAAGTGACACTATACATTAAAATCAGTGCATCTATTGATATGTGCATTGAAATCAACATGTTAGACATTGAAATAGAAAAGAAGCTCACATTAGAAATTGAATATAATTGAAATAGAATTGAGACTTTAGAAATTTACATGTACATTAAAACTAATGCCCCTAAAATTAACATCAATATCTTAGAAATTGAAATGAAAATAGAAGCTCACATTGAAATAGAGATATAATTTGAGTTTGATGTGTACATTGAAACAAACAATTATATATATATATATATATATATATATATATATATATATATATATATATATATATATATATATATATATATATATATATATATATATATTGTTGGGTCCCTATAATACTAGTGATTACCACATTACTATTGTAGTTGTATCCGTTATTAATATTGTTGTGCTCCGATTATCTCCACATTTTTATTACTATACCCCATAGAATCCCTCTATTGTTATTTTTGTGGCTTTATATTATTATTGTTAGGTTGGTTGGGTTATATTGTGACTCCTTATACTCCTATATATAGAAAGGAGGTTTTGTCATTTGAATCATCCAAGAATTGTTCATGTATGTAATGTAAAGGAGGTTTCCCCCTCGAAGATACTGAATTCTAAGGCGTTGATCTATCTTTTCTATCTTTTTTTTGAGCTGGTTTCATAACATTTGGTATCAGAGCTATGGATTCTAGGGTTTCGTGGCTCCAAATAGGTCATCGTGGCATTTTCACTATAGCTTTTTTTCAGCAATGTTTCAGAAGCTAAAGAAAAAAAACCCATTTGAGAATAAATCGCGCTAAACCTCGGGTTTGAATTTCAAAAAATTTTGTGCTATATTTTGTGGAGATATGATCTGAGGAATTTGGTCTTTTTGCAGACTTTTGAATTACATTCCAAATGGGTGACTTGGGGAAAACCATCATAACTTTCTCTCTGGGCATCGGATTGAAATTTCATAAGAAGTTACAGAAAGAGGATGGACTGTAGTTTCTTGTATATATTTTTTTAGAGCCAAAGGTTAAAACAGTGACTCGTGGCATGTCGTACAAGTTCGCTCTACTAAACTAGTCTATAATCAGGTCACTGTGGGAGATTTCACATAACTCTTCTTTGGAGAATCCAATTTGGATTAGATTGGTGGCATTGGAAAGAGGACACAAAGGGCTACTTCAGGTCGCAATTTCAAAACTGGATGATCTGAAAGTACAGAGATACACCAAAGGCAATATCGAGCTCCTACAAAGTGAAAAAATGTGTGTAGATTTTTTTAAATTTTTGCTTAAGCTTGGTTTGAAAATTTATTTTGAAGGAATTAAAAGGGCATAGTAGAGCATTATTATCAGTAACTGATACCCCAAGGAAAGAAAATGCAAACACCTAGTAAGCAACCTGAAAGCTCTAGCATGACTCATGGAGAAGAGGAAGAAATGCTACATGATATATCAAAATTACAAGACCAAGTGCAACAAATGTCACTCTCACAAAAGCTAACAGAAGCTAAGATAAATGGTGTGGAATCTAAGATAAAGGGCATGGAAGCTAATATGGATGATTTGAAGATAGATTTGAAGACAGATTTGAAGAGAGACATGGCAGATTTGAAGACAGATTTGACAATTTTTCTACAAGAAATACTTACTAATGGTGAAAAGGTAGTAAAGGAAACTCATGATGCCAATAAAAGAAATTTTTATCATAATTTCATAGACTCTAATGTGGGATCGAAGACCTACCATATTCCAAAAATCGATATGAGGAAGTTTGATGGCAAGGATCCCGCAACATGGATATTATAGATGGAGCAATTTTTCGATCTCAATAATGTTCCAAATACACAAAAGGTATGTATTGCAACTTTATATTTGGAACCAAATCAGTTTGTATGGTATCAATGGCTTTGCTCTCATAAAAAAATTATCACTTGGGAAATTTTTATGGAAGAATTGACTGCACATTATGAGGATACAAAAAGCAACACTTTTTTTAGCCAATTGATAAGTCTCAAACAAAAGGGCTCAATAATGGAGCACATTGAGGAGTTCCAAAAATTGAACATAAGGGTAAAAAATATTCCAGAGGAGCATAGGATTGATGTGTTTATAGGGACTTTAAAGGATAATATCCAACATGATGTTCGCGTTTGGGAACCTGATTCATTAGAGAAGGCATTCAGGTTAGCAAGAAAAATGGAAAGCAAAATTATGGCAACCAGGAAGCATCCCACTCACAACTATAAAGATGGAAGTGTTGTTGCCCCTAGTCTTCCACAACCTATAAGGTTGACACCACAACAATTGGAAGAAAAAATAGAAAAAGGGCTTTGTTACAGTTGTGATAGCAAATACACTAAAGGTCATAAGTGTGCTGAGAATAAATTATTCTACATAGATTGTGAAGAGGAAGAAGAAAACGAGCAAGAAAGTTCAAAAGAAGAGGATATACTCCAAGAAAAAAGTCTAGATAAAGAAGAAATGAATCTGACCATATCTTGTAATGCATTGGTAGGAATTACCACTCCTCAAACCATCAAGATAGAAGGACAAATCAAGAAGAAAAAGGTAATAGTGTTGATTGATTCAAGTACCCACAATTTTATTCATTTTAAGGTAGCAAAACAATTGAATTTCTTCTTATATCCAGCACCAGAGTGTCAAGTGATGGTTGCAAATGGAGGAATAATAAATTGCTCTGGAAAGTGCCATAATATCAAGCTATCCATGGGAGAATATTTATTGACTAGCCCAATGCTTTCCATTCCAATGGGAGGTGTTGATGTTGTACTAGGAGTCCAATGGCTACAATCCTTGGGTACAATAGCTTTTAATTTTCAAGAACTTTTCATGAAATTATCTATGGAAAGAAAGGAGGTTGAATTAAGGGGTATTGCAGGGAAATCGAGAAATATAATCAGCTCTAACGGTATGACAAAGCTTCTAAAAAAGGAACAAAGAGGTGTAATTGCACAATTATGTTCACTAGATGTTTCCACATTGGAATCATCTATTTCTCCAGATCTCCAAAAAGTCTTGGACAATCATTCCAAGGTATTTGAGACTCCCAAAGGTCTCCCACCTATTCGTGATCATGATCATGCTATTCATCTGATTCCAGGAAGTGTTCCTCCAAACATCAGGCCGTACAGATATCGCTATGCCCAAAAGAGTGAAATTGAACGTATCATTGTAGAAATGCTAGAGGCTTGTATAATTCAACCGAGTCAAAGTTCTTTCTCTGCTCCAGTAGTATTGATGCACAAGAAGGATGGATCATGGTGCATGTGTCCGGATTATAGGGAGCTCAACAAGCTCACTATTAAAGATAAGTTTCCCATTCCTGTCATTGATGAATTACTGAATGAATTTCATGGATCAATTTACTTCACCAAGTTCGATCTCCATTCAAGATATCATCAAATCAGAATGAAGACTGAAGACATTTTGAAAACAACATTTAGAACTCATGAGAGTCATTATGAATTTTTGGTCGTGCCTTTTGGCCTTACCAATGCACCTTCAACATTTCAAGGTCTGATGAATTCCATTTTCAAACCATTTCTTAGAAAATCTGTGTTAATATTTTTTTATGATATACTAATCTACAGCAAGTCTTGGAAGGATCATGTTGAACATGTTGATAGGGTGCTACAACTATTGGAGGAGAAACAATTATATACAAAAAGATCCAAATGTTTCTTTGGAGTACAAGAGGTGGAATATCTGGGTCATATTGTATCTCATAAAGGAGTTAAGGTAGACCCTAGCAAAATTAAAGCCATTAAGGAATGGAAAATCCCCACATCCATAAAGCATCTGTGAGGATTTCTCGGGTTGACAGGGTATTATCGCAATTTTGTTAAGAATTATGGGAGAATAGCAGCACCTCTAACAACATTATTGAAGAAAGATGCATTTTCATGGACTCCAAAAGCAACAAAGGCCTTCGAACTTCTTAAAGAGGCAATGTGCCAAGCACCGGTCTTAGCTACACCGGACTTCACAAAAACCTTTATTGTGGAATGTGATGCTTCAGGAAATGGAATTGGTGCTGTTTTAATGCAAGATGAAAGACCCATTGCTTTTGAAAGTCGTCCAATCAAGGGAAAGTTTTTACACAAAGCTATTTATGAGAAGGAAATGTTGGCAATACTCCATGCACTTAAGAAATGGCGACCCTACCTAATGGGAAGACACTTCAAGGTAAAAACGGATCATGATAGCCTTAAATACTTTTTAGAACAAAGATTATCCTTTGAAGAGAAACAAAAGTGGGTCACAAAGATGTTGGGTTATGACTTTGAAATCATCTACAAAAAAGGGAACCAAAATGTGGTGGCAGATGCACTCTCAAGAAAGGATGAGGATGTGGAAGCATTGTTGTGCGCCATTTCTATTATCCAACCAGATTGGATAAGCGAAGCAAGGGAGGAATGGAAGAATGAAAAAGAAGTGTGGGCACTTATTCGAAAGTTACAACACGATTCTAGTACATCTGATACATTTAGTTGGATTCGTTATGGTACAAAGATTGCTTATACCTCTGTAAGAATTCCCAACTAAAACAAAAGATTATTATGGAATTTCACACTTCTCCCTTAGGAGGGCACTCGGGATTTTTAAAACTTACCACAGGGTTAAGAAGGAATTTTTTTGGGATGGCCTTAAATCGGATATTCAAAAGTTTGTGGCAGAATTTTTGGTTTGCCAACAAAATAAAGTTGAAACAATTAAGACACCAGGTCTATTACAACCTTTATCCATTCCAAGTGAACGTTGGGAGGAGGTTTCAATGGATTTCATCATAGGTTTATCCAAGTCTGAGGGAAAGAGTCTCATCATGGTGGTAGTTGACAGACTTACCAAGTATGAACACTTTTGTGCATTATCACATCCATTTAAAGCCAGTACAGTTTCTACTGCATTTATGGAAACAATTCAAAAGCTACATGGAAACCCAAAGATTATTGTAAGTGACAAAGATCCCATTTTCATTGGAAATTTTTGGACAGAATTGTTTTCTTGTCTTGGTACTCGGTTAGCTCATAGCTCATCTTATCATCCTCAATCTAATGGGCAAACTGAGATAGTAAACAAATGTTTGGAAGGATATCTTCGTTGCTTTGTATCTAATAAGCAGACACAATGGGTCAAATGGTTGCCTCTGGCTGAATGGTGGTATAACACTTCCTTCCATACAACAACAAAAATGACCCCATTTATGGCACTTTATGGATATCAGCCACCATCCATCACATCATATTTAAGAGAAAATTCTAAGGTTCAAGCAGTGGAACATCACATCGAACATCAACAACAAGTCCTCCAACTCTTAAAGGATAACCTCGTGTTGGCACAGAATAGAATGAAACAACAGGCATATCAACATCGCAGTGAAAGAAGTTTTGATGTAGGTGATTGGGTATTCCTACGACTACAACCATATAAGCAAATGTCCCTCAAGCACGCTAAGAAGGATAATAAATTATCACCAAAGTATTATGGTCTATACAAGGTGTTGCAAAAGATTGGTACTATGGCATACAAATTGGAGCTTCCTGTAGCTTCTCGATTACACCCAGTTTTCCATGTTTCATGTTTAAAGAAGGTTATAGGCAACAAGCTCCGAGTGAAAACAATATTGCCAGAACTTGATGAGGAAGGAAAAATTACATTGGAACCAGAAACAGTCACAGAAACAAGAACTCGACAGCTACGAAATCGATCAATTTCGGAGTATCTTATCAAGTGGAAGAACTTATCCGCTGAAGATTCCACATGGGAGGATAATAATTTTATACAGAAGCATCTAGAACTACTCAAGCGTTGAGGACAACACTTTTTTGAAGGAGAGGGGCATGTTGGGTCCCTATAATGCTAGTGATTACCCCATTACTATTGTAGTTGTATCCATTATTAATATTGTTGAACCCCTATTATCCCCACATTGTTATTATTGTGCCCCATAGAATCCCTCTATTGTTATTTTTGTGGCTTTATATTATTATTGTTAGGTCGGTTGGGTTATATTGTGATTCCTTAGACTCCTATATATAGAAATGAGGTTTTGTCATTTGAATCATCCAAGAATTGTTCATTTATGTAATGTAAAGGAGGTTGCCCCCTCAAAGGGGCTGAATTCTAAGGTGTTGATATATCTTTTATATATTTTTTTTGAGTTGGTTTCATAACATATATATATATATATATATATATATATTGAATGGAATATTAGGTGACATGTTTTTGTAACAATTTCTAATTTATAAAAGAGTCCAGAAATATTAAGGTAAAATTGTATTTGGATTGAACACTAAAATCATGGCTTATAGAAATTGAAAGTCACAAATAATTCAATGCACCAGGACTTGAAATAAAAATAGAAATTGACATTGAAAAGTAAATAGTCATAGAAATTGAAATTGAAATATATGTTGACACTTAATTAAAACTTAAAATTAAAATTGACATTAAATATAAATTGATATGTAAAAAATTAAATTTAAAATTAAATAGAAAGTGAAATTTGAATTGAAATTGAAATAGAAATAAATTGGCATAAAAATTAAGGTTGACATTGAAGAGAAGTTTGAATTGGATTTTTAACTAAAATGAGTTATGTGATGAGAGAGTTAATAAGTAGTCAAAGAGCACACGTGTCAAAAGTGTTAATTGAAACTAGGTTGTTATTGTGATTTCGTATCTCAAAACTGTTAAACGTATCCCATAGTTGACATGTAGAGTTTTTCAACTTATTAACACAATTTATTAAATAACTTAAAATCATCTATGTTGTGATTAATTTGTATGTCTAAATGTCTCTATTACAATTTCCAATGTGTAAATGGAGATAGAAATAAAATAAGAGATAAAAATTGAAATTGACGTTAAATAGAATGAAAATTTAAACTAACATGTACATGCACGCAATGTCTTAGAAATTGACATGAACACTAAAATCAATGCATTAGAATTTGAATAGAACCAAAATAGAATGAGAAATTGGGATGTCCACTAAAGTCAATGTATTATAAATTCATATTGTATATTAAAATCAACACATCTAAAATTGACATGTACATCAAAATCAAGATGTTAAATATTGAAATTGAAATAGAAGCTCACATTAGAAATTGAATAGAATTGAGATGTACACTAAAATCGATGTGTTAAAATTTTAAATTTACATTAAAACCAATGCGTCTAAAATTGACATCAGCATGTTAGAAATTGAAATGAAACTAGAAGCTCACATTGAAATAAAGATAGAAAATAAGCTTGATGTGTACACTGAAACAAACAATCATTTATGTGGATATTTAATATATTATTAGCCAACATATTTCTGTATCAATTTCTTATATGTAAACGAGTCTAGAAATATTAAAGTGAAGTTGTGTTTGAAATAACACTAAAATCATGGCGTATAAAAATTGATAGTCATAAATAATTCGATGCACCTAATATTGAAATAAAAATAGAAATTGACATTAAAATCAATAGTCATATAAATTAAAATTGAAATAGACTTTTACATTTAATTAAAAATTAAAATTAAAATTGGCATCAAATATAAATTGACATGTACAAAATTAAATTGAAAATGAAATAGAAAGTGGGATTTGAATTGAAATTAAAATAGAAATAAATTAGAGTAGGAATTGAAGTTGAGATTGAAGAGATTGAAATTATTATTTATATTGAAATGAGTTATGTGAAGAAAGACTTAACAAATAGTCAAAAAGCACACATTTTAAAAGTGTTCATTGAAACTAGATCATTATGGTGATCTCGTACCTCAAAACAGTTGAACAAATCCCACAATTGGAATTTTGTGTTTTTCCACTTACAAACCCAATCAATTAAATAACTTGTGATATTCTATGTAGTGATAAATTTTTGTCTAGATGTATTTATTTCAATTTCTATTGTATAAATGGAGATAGAAATAAAATAAGGAATAAAAATACAAATTAAAATTTGAAATTGAAATTGAGATGTAGATGGAGACAATGTCTTAGAAATTGACATGTACACTAAACTCAATGAGTTATAATTTGAATAGACCGAAAATAAAATGATAAATTGGGATGTCCATAGGAGTCAATGTATTCGAAATTGACAATGTCCAGTAAAATCAATGCATCTAAAATTGACATGTGATGATGATGATGATGATGATGGTTACTGTCCACTAAGACCAAATTGGTCTATCAGACCTATAATTTTCTTTCTTAGTTTCTAATTGTCTGGCTCCTCATCTTTCTTGGCAAGATTGGTGTTGTAGCTTTCTTTTTTTTCTCTACGGTCTTCCAACTTTCTTTATCTTGCATCTCCTTCATCTCTTCTGATTCTTGGGACATTGGTGTCTTAGCTTTGCGATCTATTGTGTTCGTCCTTTTGAAGATAGTCGGAGAAGAAGTTTGGTCTAGGAGATCTACTTCGTTGTTAAATGGAGATTTATTTTGTGCGGTATTCGAATCCTCATAACTTGAGGGGTTGTTGAGTTCACTCTTTTGTTGTTGGGCGGGGCTTTCCCCCTGCTTGTCTTGAGAGTTGTTTATTTCTTGCCCGATTTCTTGTGATTCAGAGTTTTCTTGAGAGTATTCTTCTTTGATGACAGTGTAGTGTTCCTTTTGTGCTCCTTGCCACCATGTAGATCTGTGGTGATTTTTTTTAGCAGAATTTTTCTAGGAAGATTTTGGGCAATTTCTGGCTAGGTGGCCTGTCTCAAAGTAGGATCGACATCTGAAGAGGACACTTTCATAATCGAGTTTCTGGTTCCACACATAGTCTTTACTTGTTAGGTGTATCTCAGCTGGGAATCCGACGCTGAAGTCCATTTCCACATAGATGCGTGCATAGGTGGTTTTGGCATATTCCTCTGTTTCTAGGCACCTGCAATAAAATTTCCCAATTGCATTTCCAATGGCTTTTAGCGAAGAGAAATTCCATAGATGCAAAGGTAGGTTTGGCAATCTCACCCAAACTGGTGCTGAGGTTATGACTGTTGTTGAGGGATCAAATGATGGGTTCCATGGCCTCAGGAATAGGCCTGATTTTTCCCAAAACCAAGGGCCGGAATCTAGAATACATTGTTTGCTTTCAGAGTTTTCAAAATCCACTATAAAGAAACCCCTAGCACAGGGGTAGATATTAATTGCATCAGGAATTAGAGGCTTCCATACCTCTGAGATCCAACTGTGGAGAGCTGTCAGCCGCGGCCAAAAACCATTGAATCGGCAGATTAGGGCACTTTCAGAGAACTTCAAAGCCTCATCGAGTGAGGCCTGGACCACCTGGATAGTGGGGGTTGGGGCTTCACTGACTATATGGGCAGGAGCTTGCCCCCCAGAGGCAGACTGATCTGAGCCAACAGCTATTTTCGCGAAGCTGGGAGCCATCTCGAGAATGCTCTCTTGCTGAGTATAGAAGATTGCCGAAGAGAAGCCACAGAATCGGCAGATCTACAACTTGGAGAGCTGCAAGTCTGGATAGCCGCTCTATATCTCAATAGAGCCGCAGATTTGGAGAAATAAGCCACGCCAAGAGATGGAAGCCACAGAATCAGCAGATCTACAACTTGGAGAGCCGCAGATCTAGATAGTTGCTCTATATCTCAATAGAGCAGATCTGGAGAAATAAGCCACGCCAAGAGATGGAAGCCACAGAATCGGCAGATCTACAACTTGGAGAGCCGCAGATCTAGATAGCCGCTCTATATCTCAATAGAGCCGCAGATCTGGAGAAATATAAAATCGTGCAGGATGAGGGTTCTAGAGCATCATTTCCACAACGCAGCCCTCTCGAAGCTTAATTCCACAGTTACCTTCGATCCTGATCTTGACGCTGTGGTCGTGGCTTCCTCCAAATAAAACTACAGCGGTCCGGGAGGGCAAGCAACAAATTAATCGAAATCCAATCCAGGGAGCAGCCCTGAGATTTCGACCCACTCGGCCAATAATACAATCACGGCTATAGAGCTTTCACAGAAATAAGCCGCAGATCTGGAGAAATAATGCCGCAAAGCTTCACGGAAATAAGCTGCAGATCTGGAGAAATAAGCCGTAGATCTGCAGAACCAGTAGGCAGGGCGGAGCCGAGATCCAGCGCTCACGGGTGCAGTTCCAGATCTAGTCGGAGATTCATAGACAGACAGATCTGGCGAAGTTACCTGTCCATCTCTGCTATCAACCAATACAACATATGAACCGTATTGTACTTAAACCAACTCTGCAATCTCCCAAAGAAACAGATGACCTAGTAATGCAGCAAATCTTCATGGAAATAAGCCGTAGATCTAGAGAAATAAGCCGCAAAGATTCACGGAAATAAGTCGCAATCAAGTTGTTATATATTAAAAGAGAAATAGAAGCTCACATTAAAAATTGAATAGAATTGAAATACAATTGAGATGTACAGTAAAATAAATGTATTAAAATTTACATGTACATTAAAACCAATGCATATAAAATTGAAATCAACAAATTAGAAATTGAAATGAAAATAGAACCTCACATTGAAATAGAGATAACAATTGAGCTTGATGTGTACACTAAAAAAAACAATTATGTATATGTATATTGAATAGAATATCAAGCGACATGTTTTTGTATCAATTTCTAATATGTAAATGAGTCTAGAAATATTAATGTGAAGTTTCATTTGAAATGAACACTAAATCAAAGTGTATATAAATTGATAGTCACAAATAAATCAATGCACCAAGATGCAAAAAAAATAGAAATTGACATTGAAAAATCAATAGTCATAGAAATTAAAATTGAAATAGATGTTGACATTTAATTAAAAATTAAAATTAAAATTAACATTGAATATAAATTGATATGTACAAAATTCAATTGAAAATGAAATAGAAAGTGGAATTTGATCCAAAACTGAAATAAAAAGAAACTAGAGTAGGAATTAAGATCGGCATTGTAGAGAAATTGAAAATGAATTTTTAACTGAAATGAGTTATATGATCATTCAGGTAATAAGTATTCAAAGAGAACACATGTAAAAAGTGTTCATTGAAACTAGGTAGTTATGGTGTTCTCCTAACTCATAACCATTGAACATATCCAACAGTTGACATGTAGAGTTTTTCAACTTATTAGCTCAATTTATTAATTAACTTAAGGTCATTTATGTAATGATTAATTTGTATGTCCAGATGTTTCTATTTAAATTTCTAATGCGTAAATGGAGATAAAAATAAAATAAGAATTAAAAATTTAAATTGAAATTGACGTTGAATAGAATGAAAATATAACTTGACATGTACAAGGAGGAAATGTCTTAGAAATTGACTGAAAACTAAGATCAATCTGTTAGAATTTGAATAGAACCAAAATAGAATGAGAAATTAGGATGCCCACTAAAGTCAGTATATTAGAAATTGACATTGTATATTTAAATCGACGCATCTAAAATTCACATGTACATCGAAATCAAGATGTGATGCAGGAACATGTGACTTGGAGGGAAAATCTTCAAACTTATTCCAAAAATCCAAAAAAATCTACAGGCAAAGGAGTGGGGTCCTTTAGCCAGCAATTTTGATGCTTTTCTAGTTTAAGATAAGGATAGAAATAAAAATAAAATCATGCTGTAATAATCGCTTATGGATAAGTTGTAATAAGCTGTATGCATAATTGCTTTAAATCATTCTATGTAAAATACATGCTTTGGTATGGGATAAGGACCAAGAGGGCTTATCTATTATTTATAAAATGAAATAATGGGACGCTCTAGAGGATTCAAGCCAGAGGCATTATCATTGGCAAATACTCTTTTTGTGCATCTAATTGATGGTTCTCTGTTAAATTGTTATTTTTCTGCGTGTATCAGTTTTGGTTCTATTATTTCTTGTGTTTCATTAATGATGATTCAACCTTTGTTTCCCAATAAACACTTAAGTTGACGGCCTGTTGGGGTGTTTTCCTTTCATATCGGTGTGCCTGTTTTCTTACATGCATTGTTAAGTTCCATAGTGGAAACTCTATTTTACATAGAGAAGTCGTGAAAATACTTAGCCAGAACAGATTTCCAGAATTGAATTTTATTGTACAGGAATTATACCCTCATTGGGTCCATAACCTTTATCGCATCGCTGAGTGAGAGCAAGATAGAACTCAACTGTTGGAACGCCGAAATCCGATAGCGCGACACTACCAGAGCCGAAATATTATAGGGAGGCTTTGATAGCATATCGGGTCTGTGATTGTTATCGCATCCCAGAACCCCAAGTCAAGTAGAAGGGACCTTTGGAGCCACTTAAGTCCAAAACTCCAATAGCCTAGACCTAAAACACTATAGAAAACAATGAAAATGTTGTTGGTTCTGTGATTGTTATCGCATCACCATATCAGAATGGGAGGAGCAAGCCTTTAGACTATTGGAGTCATTGATCGAGATCCCTGATAATCCTATGTGTTATCGCATCGAGGGAAGAAGATTGGAAGGGCCAATTATAGACCACCGATAGTGTTAATTGCATTAAACACATTGTTTGAATTTAAAGTGCCGATAATGTATTTCTGTTCCTTTGGAACGAAAGCCCTTCGCCTGTGTATATTGTGTTTTAAATGCATTATCACTTATTTTAAAGCAACGATAGACTGTCTTTATAATTCCTATGGGATTATAGTCCTGACAGAGGAAAACAAGCCTATGATATGATTTGTGCCCAATAAAAGCGTTGGGGTGATCAGAGGAAAAACTCTTGAGACAGTCAATCTAACATTAGATGACTGATACACCTCTTGAAGCAGAAAGAGGAATTCAGCCAAAAATTGAAGAAATTATATTAGGCTTCAGCCGTTTGTCCATGTCGCCTACACCTAGGCCACCATTAGTGGTATCAGAGCAACCAGCTGACATTGAATTGAATCTCAAAAGCAGGAGAAGGAAAGTTACTATGGCTTTCAGAGTTGGAAGAGGATGAGGACGTGGTGGAAGAGGATGGCCTACTGTAAACATTGAAGTAATGGAAGTTGTATAATAGATGCAAGCTAGAGTGGATGCATTAACAACAGGCAGAAATATAGATGATGGAGATGTTAGTGAACTTGTGGTTGAAGCTGCAGAGGGGGAAGTTGTAGCAGTTACCCTTGAGATGTGATTCTTCCAGTCAATGTTGAGATCCACAGCTAGGCAAAAGACCAAGGTTTCAATTTATGAAGGAGGACTGAATCTAGAATAATTGACAGACTGGATTAATGGCATGGAGAAATTCTTCGACTATGAAGAAACGGAAGATGAGAAGAAAGTAAAGTTTGCTGTCACCAAGCTAAAAGGCCATGCATCACTTTGGTGGGATGGTGTGTAGGTATAAAGAAAGAGACTTGGCAAACAACCTATCAAGAATTGGAGTAGGATGGTAGCAAAGCTAAGAGGTAAGTTTCTGCCAACTAATTATCAACAAACCTTGTTCAGACAAATGCAGAATCTTAGACAGAGATTTTTTACAGTGAAAGAATACACAAAGAAATTCTACAAGGTAAGCATTAGAGCTGGAGAAGCCAAAGATACAGATGAGAAGGTGGCTAGATATGTGAATGGCCTTAGGATGGACATTCAAGATAAGATAAGTATACTGTCTCCTAAAATAGTAGAGGAAGCTTATCATATAGCACTGAAAGCTGAAGAAAAACTAATGAGGAAGCAGTCTGCTAGAGGGAGAGGTAATTTCCAAGGAAGGGGAAGTCAAGGTGGTAGAGGAAGATCTACAGCACCTAAAGATGGAGCTAGTAGCAGCTCAACCCAGCATGCACCCACAGGAGGTGATGCAAGAGGCAAAGGAAGTTTCTCTAGAGGAAGAGGAGGCAGAGGAAGAGGAAGAGAAGTAAGATGTTATAGATGTAACAAACTAGGACACAAAGCCTTTGAGTGCCCAGAGAAAGAAGAAACAAATCAAAGGAATGTTATTGTTGCTCAAGCTGAGGGGGAAGCAACAACAGTAGTGACAGAAGAAGAAAATATACCAGAGAGAGGAGAATCTTTGGTAGTTAATAAAGTTTTTCTCAAGCCAGCAAAGGAGATAGTTGAACCATAAAAAAGAAAGACTTTATTTAGAAAAATGTGTAAAGTTCAAGGGAAATGTTGTCAGATGATCATTGATAGTGGTAGCACTGATAATTTGGTCTCTACAAAAGTGGTGGAGAAATTGAAGCTGAAGACAATAAAACATCCAACACCTTACAAGGTGTCATGGTTACAAAAGGGACATCAACTATTAGTGAATGAACAGTGTGAAGTGGAATTTCAGGTGGGCAAGTATAAAGATAAAATTGTATGTGATGTGATGCCAATGGATGTGTGTCACATATTGCTTGGAATACCTTGGCAATATGACAGAGGAGCCATGCATGATGGGAAAAGAAACACCTACAAGTTTGGAAAGGATGGTGTCAATCATACGTTGCTACCTCTGCAAGAAGAAGATGTACCAGGAAAGAAGACTGGTCCAAAAACTCTGTTACTAGGAGGAAAGGAATACTTGAAGCAGATTGAAGAGAATGAGGTAAATTTTACTGTAATTTGCAAGCCCAAGGTAATAATAACTTCTACTAAAATTTCTGATTTACCCATTGAAAGTCAAGAAATGTTGGAGAAATATTGTGATATTATTGTTGATGATTTGCAAAATGAGTTGCCACCCATTAGAAGAATTAGCCATCATATAGATTTTATTCAGTCTGGATTAAGTATACCTAACAAAGAATCTTACAGAATGACTATTATAGGTCCAAATTTCACTCTTGGGGTTTGTGATGCTGCACCCATGGCCTAGGGCAACCCCTCCTTCCAGACTTGGTCCAAAATCTAAAAAACAGTGCTTTATTCCCTATACATGACATTGCCCTGAGATAAATGTGTGTATACGTAGGTCTGTGTATACCCAACCCACGTATATGTCTTAAAACACTTAAAAAAAAATATTAAATCTCCTTAATTTCAGGTGGAGATCATGGGTTTTACCTGCTGATCACCTGTTAGTGCCCATGGCCCAACTGTTCCCAACGAATTCCCAACTAAAAAACTACTTTGGGAGAAGTATAGAAAGGCCTCAATGGGAAGGCCTAAGGGAGGAGAGAAGAGAGAGAAAGGTTATTATGCTGAGATTTCCCTGACCGGGTTTGAAGATCCTTGTGCCTCCTGCACTTCCCCCATCTTTATAGGAAACCCTTATTTCCTTGTGTGATGATGTCAATTTACTACTTGTGATATCATGGAGTAAGTCATGGAAGGAGTTTCTTAAAGGCTTGAGACTGGACGAATTTGGAGGACGGTTCCACTTGGAGCCTGCAAAAGGACGACTCAGGTGAAATTATTCCTTTCTGTACTTTATTTGTCTATAATAAAAGAAGCACTTGTCTTTGTTCCTGATATAAATCTTCTTCATGTTTATGATATTCATGTTAGAATTCATATGTGAATGGTTGTTTAATTGCATAACTAACTACCTTTCTTTATAATATGAAGATGATTTCTTTATAATGTTTAGTCCATATACTGTTGTACTTTCTTGAATTGATTGTTTTGCAGGTCAAAGGAGCAAAAGGAACTCCAAGAAGGGTTTGGACCCTGGAAGGACCTTCTCAAATGTAGGACCTTAGGTACGCCCCTTATCATAGAGTTTGCTTATATTAGCATTATGGCTGTATGGAATGTGTGTTTCTCTGTATAGACAACTTTCAGTCTGCTAGGGTATCAGCCCAAGACCCTAGGGGAACTTTTCCCTTAACAAAATTGGCGACTCCACTGGGGACAACACCATTGTTGTTCCTAGTTTGGGTGTGTTCAAGCCAATCAGGGCTCAGCTGTCTGTTTGCTTGCTGTTGCTGTGTAGTCTGTTCCTGTAGGAACTTGAATTGTAAGTTTGGTCAGTTTCTTCAGACTGTTTTTTATTTTTTCTTGAAATCTTTTATATACGTTGTTTTTCTTGTTTACAGAAGCATATATACGCATGTTTCCTTAAGTGAACCCACGTATACGCAGGTTTCCTTAGGCACAGTTGCGTATACATGCAATCTGTACATCAGTACAGTCGCGTATATCTTGCAATTTTCAAGATTTTTTAAATATTTTTGTCTCTGAAGGTCTGTCTGCTGGTTTGATTCAGTCCTGAACAGTTACTTTCCAGTGTCAGTTGTTAGTTTTACAACAAGTATCTGATTTCAAATTCTCTCTGATTGTGAGAAGTGTTGGTCTTGTTTTTGTTTTTGCAAGTGTCATCGTTTTTTGCTTAAGCACGCAAGATTTCTTGTTGGGAATCTTGGCTGCTCTGATTCATCAGGGCAGGAAGATTGATCTCAATCTTTGTGTTAAATCTTGTTTTTGGTGACCTTTTTGTTTGCTTGACAAAACTGCTTTTTGTGACCATCTACTTTTCTTGTTTCATGAAAGTTGTTGATTGACACTTTCTTGAAAATTGTCTTTTTGATCTTTTGGTCTTTGTTGCCAAAGCTTTCATTCCTGCTTTTGATTGTTAAGAGCATCTTTAAACACATTTCTTTTTGTTGATTTTTCATCCATTGTGTGTTGTCAACTTGCAAAAGTGTTTGTTTCCTATTCTTCAATCATAAAGTTTTAGTCGTGTTGAGAGCATTTTTGAAAAGACATTTTTGTTTTTGCTTTTGAAGAAAACTTTTTGAAAAACTTGGTTTGGCTTTCTTGAACTTTGTTTTGATTTGGTTTCCTTTCAGTGAATGAAAGTGCATTTTTGTTTGTCTTGAAGCTTGTTTTTAGTGTTTAGACGAAATGAATGGTAGCAACTCATATTCCATCTAAATATTTTAAGTGGAAAAATAAAAATTGATAAACAAGTAACTTTCATTTCTTGATTTAGAGTAGTCTCAAGTTTTGCATCAGCATGTACTCATTGCATTAGGATAGATTTGCACATCTTTTTAGGCATCCATAGTTTTGTTAACTTTTGTGAGTGTGAAGCGTGAGTAAAAGAGAAGAATAGAAAATTTGTTGTTTTCCTTGAAGTTCCACTGAACCCTGTAGAAATTTCTTTTCATCGAAAAACGAAAACAAGTGCATTTGCATGTAGTTTGGTTTTTATTAATTTCTTTTGCGTCAAAACACCACTAGTTTCACTTCCGCTTATCCCTTGACTTAAAAAACAGCCCATTTAAAAACAAGTGCTAATTAAAATATACTAGAACATTTTATAATTGTCAAGTTAGACACACCAACAAGTTTTAGGATATTTTAGGGCCTTGGATTAGGCGAGTGGAGAGATAACTCTCCAAGGCCATTTAAACTGTCAAACATAGGAGTCTGAATAGTGAGTGAAAATCCAATAGCGTTAGGAAGACCAGGAAAGCTCCAGATCTGGGAGTTAAGCACGAGGGTTTTTGAAGACAAGGAAGAGAGATACCCCATCTCCTACTTGTCCGATCTTACCTCACGACTGTTCCGCCTGGCTTTTGCAACGAGCTGGTATCCATAGTTGCTACTCCTAGGGATCTACACAGGTGGCTGAGGAGGGGAATCCCGTGGCACCTGAGGTCGACGTTGCATCACTCTCAACGGTACTACTGGAGGGCACCCTTGCGGAGCTTGGGGGCTTGCACCGGCGCAGGCAGTTGTTAGGAGGTCAGCGTAACTTTCTCTGTTACCTTCGCTGATAGGACTAGGCTGTCATTATCCCAGACTATCTTTGGAAGGCCCCTTAATTCACTTTCTTTTATTTTGGTGTCCGGTCCTAATCACCTGGAGCGGAAATACTTGGAAGTTGTTTGACTGGCTGATATCTTTTAGGGACTTTATAGTGTGTGCTCTGTGCTCTTAGTTGGCCTTGATTTCAATTTTTTTGAGTCTTTAGTTAGATCTTAATAAAAAATTCAAAGTGGCTGACCAATCACCTAGATGGTCTCAAAGACTTCGTGGTCTTTCACCAACAAGTTTAGAGCCTTCTCCTAGAAGGCGCAGAGGTAATACTGCCGGTGGGTTTCGTTCCACGGCAGCTGACGCATCGGGGATTGATCCTCCTCTCGGGGGCATTAGTGTTCAAGCAAGACCTGGCACTTCCGTAGAACAAGAGAGGAACGCTCCAATTCTTTCTCGAGTTCTCTTTCAAACAGACAATAACATAGAGGTAGAAGAACTCTCAGAGTCGTTAGCAGCTCTGAATTCTCCCCTACCATCTAGCCATCCGGAAGTATTACAATACGTTGGGACTCTGACGCATAGACCATCAAGTCCAGGTCACATTACGCACTTACCATCCATGACCACTACTGGAAGCATGGCTTCTACTACAAGTGCTACAACTATGCACACTCCAACATCAGTACAAGGGGGAGGAATGATTTCCATCTCCTCTGCTTCTTTGTTTTAGTCTTTTGCTAGCACATCTTTAAGTGGGTCTACCTCCATTCCTTCCACAAGTGGAAATTCCCAAACCAATGCTTTTAGTTCTGGATTCTTCCCATTTGGCACCCATTCACAAGGTATTCCGTCAGTTCCGTTTAGTGCCACCACATCCATGATGGGTGGATCAGCTTCATTCCAGGGTTTTCCTTTTGGAAGTGGTCATATACCACATTCCAACCCGATAGTAGGATCTATTCCTTTTTCTTCTACAAGACAAAGCAACAATCCTTTCCAAGGTTGGACTAACCCTGCGGTTAGTGGCATGGGAACTGGGAATCCGTTTTTCGGCCAACAAGGGAATAGGCCGTACTCCATAGTTAGTTTGTTTCAAAGTATTCCTCCCTTAGCTTCTGCTTGGAATCCGTATCAGGGGTTATCAACTCCTTATAATCCTTTAGGAGGAAGCTTTGCTGGTTATGGAGGCTTTGTGGCCGGAGTTGGTCAAACTCCGAATTTTGCTGGATCACAAGGCTTGCCTTTTGGTTCAGCTAGTTCTGCTGGTTACTTCAGGCAACCTGGTGCCTTCCAAAATCCAGACCAATCTTTTCAGAACTTTGGGAGCTCCACCCAATCTGGGTGGAATGCCCAAGGTCCTCCTAGGCTTCCGTTTCTGGAAACTTTGAACTTGCCAGATCTCACTAAATTAACAAACGATCCAATCAAATACAATCCAGCCTGGCCTCCAGTCCCAACCAAACTCCCTTCGGACATTCCAAAATTCGAGGTAAGAGCGGTGAAGACCCAGGTGACCATATAACCACATTCCATTTGTGGTGCTCATCGAACTCCCTTATTGATGACTCGATTAGGTTGAGACTTTTTCAACGCACCTTGACTGGTAATGTGGCCAAATGGTATATAGAGTTACCAGGGGGCAGCTTTACATCTTTCGCTGACGTAGCTAATATTTTCTTAAATCATTTCCAGTTGCCTATCCGTTATGATGCCGGAACTGAATTTCTGGCCACTTTTCGTGAGGATAAGGAAACTCACATTTCTGACCATATTCAGGAATGGAGACGGAGAAAGAGGCTCATTAAAGCCGAAATCCCTCCGGAGTAGTGTCTCGAATGTTTTCTGAAATCTTTACAACCTAAGATCTCTAAGGATGTCTCCATGTTCGGAGTCTATTCTGAGGAGCAAGCCATTTTTAGGGCCTAGCAATTAGAATTGATCTACTTTCAGTCTGGGATCCTACAAAAATACTTTCCAGATGCTCCTGGATCTAAGGTTGATATAGCCAAGTCGAAGCCAGGTCCCCATGCAGATGGTATCATTGGGTCGGTAGACAAAAATGCGGTGAACTTGTTGAGCCAATTGCAACAGTTGTCTTTGCAAACCGCTCCTAACAACCAAGTCACATCGTCTAACCCTCTGGCTTCCCAACCCTCTTCAATTAATGTCGTCTAATTTGATAACCCTAAAGGAAATAAAAATTCCAATGGGAAGAAGAAAGAACGAGGTAAGAAAAAGAGTCAAGATGGGAATACTGATGCAAATAATCCTGGCAATAATGTTGGTGGTGGTAGAAATGAGTCTAGAAAGAAAGTCAAGTTTCCATGCAAGCTATGCAATGGAGACCATTTAACTCATCTCTACCCAAAGATTCAAGATGCTCAGCGCTTGTTAGGGCAGCAAGGGACTTCTAGTTCTCAAGTTGTGTTAACCAACCCTTTTCCTGAAGGCAGGGAAAATTTTAAGAACCCCCCAAAATTTACATGTATAATAAATGGGCGAATCTCCATGGTATATAGGAAAAATGGAAGGCGATTTTATCAATAATATGATATGTATATATAATTTTTTGGCGAATCTCTCACCAAGCATGGCAAATATTTTACTCAATTATAAAATCTTGTGTTTATTGAATACACAAATGAAATCATTGCATTTCTTTAAAATATCTTTTGAAATCAAAATTACCGAAATTACATATCGATAACCTAGTGGGTGTAGGATAAAATTCACCCGTGCCATTCATAGAAAGCATGAGAAAAAACCTAATACTATATATAAAACCAAGAAAAATTCAAATTCATCACTTCTAGGGACCTCATAACCACCCTGCCAATACACAAGTATGTTCCTGTTTGCAATTAGAAAAATTACCCAAATTACAATCTGTTTACTCCAGCATATGTTGGAAAGTTATAGAAGGATGACTAGTGCAATCAATCCATTCCTTTTAGCCCTGGATTTGTTTCAATTTAAAACAGAAGTATACAAATATACTTGTCCAATGTCTATGCTTTAACCATTCACCTTAAGATGTTTTTACAATATAATTTCCTATGTCTATTTAATATCTTCATTATCATAAAAACCAACCTATATCCATCTTAACTCCACATCTACCACTCTTAGGGGGATGAAATCTATTTATCCCTCTGAGCACTTGGTAGACCCAGAATTAAGATGGATCTAAGATAATAGAATTTCCCTTTTAAATAGTCTATGCTCACATGAATACCATGGTATTACCATGGGTTATCATAAACCTGGAGCTTAAAAATTACTATTAGTAATTTATAAAAATTAATAAAACTAATAGTTGGTTTTTATTTTATTTTGTATTTTAACCAAGCTAAAATGTTTTACATACATTAAATTACAACATCCATTTTTACTTTTGATTGGATCAAATATTTTTTCACTCTATGCTAGTTTGCATATCACGATATTTGATACCTCTCGGGGGTTAGTAGATCCAAAGTAAAGATGGATCTATGCTGGTTTAATTCCCCCATTTAAATAGGCTACATTCCAGGTGAATACCATGGGTCAATACCATGTGCCATTTTGGTGAATACCATGGGTCAATACCATGTGCCATTTTTATTTTTATTAATACTAATATTAGGGTTAATAATGTTTTTTTGCATGGTATTAATAACAATCTAGTCCATGGTATTTGTCCCATAGTATTTTGCCCATAGGTTTCACTTAAATATAATGCATTTTTTTGAGTGTTCGTAAATATAAGGTGACTTATGGAGTAAATATAAAAAAATATTTTATTTGTTTACCATACCTCTCGTTTATTTATATTTTTATTAATTTACCATACCTCTTTTACAAATATGGTATTTGGCCCATAGGATTCACTTAAATAAAACCTATTTCTTGAGCCTTCATAAATAGAACGAGGGTTATGGACTAAATATAAAAAGAGCTTTTATTTAATTACCATGCGTCTAGTTTATTTATATTTTTATTTACTTACCATACCTTTTGAGTAAGTATAAAAAGACGTTTTATTTATTTACCATACCTCCACTTTCTTATATTTTTATTTGTTTACACCCTTGCATGTATATAAGGTGACTTATGGAGTAAATATAAAAAATGTTTTATTTATTTACCATACCTCTCATTTATTTATAGTTTTATTAATTTACCATACCTCTTTTATAAATATGGTATTTGGGCCTTTGGCCCATAGGATTCACTTAAATAAAACCTATTCTTGAAAATGGGCGAATGGAAGGTTGTAACTCCTAATTTGAAGGGCTAAATTTACCTTTTTTACCCTCTCCTTTAAAATAAGGTGGGCTATTTGAGGTGATTTGTAAAAATCTACTATGATACAAAATATTCGCCCACTAAAAATATAAAACCCCTTAATTTCACCAAAGGGCGAACATTCGCCCCTAAAATTTTCTATGCCTGAAGGGCAACAACTTCTTGTTGGCGTGAGTTCAAACCCTGGTACCTTTGCAGGGGGCAGCCAGGAAGGGGACAAATCATCAAATGTTTTCATGATGGGTTCTCACGCTAATGTGGCCACACGGTCACGCAATTATGGTGAAGGTGAAACTTCCAAGCGTAAATTAGTTCCCGAAACTACCAACCCACTTCATATTGAGCGACCCTCTGTCGAGACTATACCATGGGTACCGAAAGGTTCCGCTAAACGCACGACTATCAACCCTAATATTAGGGCAGCCCAGAATTACTCCATTTTTGAGGATCTGGCTCAGAGTCCATGTGCTATGTCCACTTTAGAGGTTCTCCAATCATGTCCTTCTCAAAGAAGTGCCTTGCTGTCAGCAATGGGGGCAGTGGATCCAAGTAATTCCTTAGCTCTCACTTTTGATATGAATAATTTCAAAAAGGGACTTCCTCAACACATGGCTTTCCAGATAAAGTCTACCTACCAAAAAACGAATATTTTTCGGACGGTTATAGATGAGGGAGCTTCCACGTGTGTCATGTCTATGTCATGCTAGAAGGCCATTGGATCACCATCGGTTGTTCCTTCACCTACCCTCTTGACAGCGTTTGATGGCCATTCTCATAAGCCATACGGGATTATCCCGGCCTTTCCTATATGTGTTGGAGGGAAGGTCGTTAATATTGAAGTAGAAGTCATTGATGCTAACCTAGACTACAATCTCCTCTTAGGAAGGAACTAGGTATATGAAATGGAAGTTGTTGTTTCGACTCTGTTTCGTGTCATTTTCTTTCCTCATGAAGGGAAAATTGTTAAGGTTGATCAATTGGATTATTCTCCAGTCGATCCTCGAGCAACTTCGGACTCTACTGTTCCCTTAGTGGATAACCCCCGTCCGCCTACTGAGAATCTAGGAGTCGGGATGTACTCTTCATTGATGGGTACGTTTGATCTTCCCCCTCCTACGGCTAGAATAGATACAATTTCATCCTCCAGGGACCCTTTACAGAAAGAGTTTGTCCAAGCTCGTTATTTTTCGGATCCTGGACCCTTATCTTCATCTGCGACCACATCGGATGACGACAAGGTGGGTGAAATAGAATCTCTTATGTCTACAGCAGAACCTAGATGTGAGTTTATCACTAACTCTGCAGACAACCATTCTACTCCTTCCTTTATGAATGATATAGATGGTGATGTGGCTCATCCTCGGAACCTTCATTCCACTTTTGTGTTGGATTGCTCAGATATCGTTTTTCCATCTGAAGAAGCAATATTCGAAGGAATGACGGATGTAGATCAACCTTTGGAAGATTTACATCGTCGATCATGTTTTCATTCCCCATTGCATGAAGTCAAATCCAGGTCCTCCAGTCTGACTAGCGATGTTTGTACAGTCTCTTTGGCTCCAACACAGTCACTTGCCGAAGGAAGTATATTGATTGGTTCGATAATTGTACCGATAAACATCCCTAGGAGCAAGTGGGTGGAGCCCCTTGATGGGCTCTACCTTAAGAAGTACTTTTCTTAGCAGCTAGGCTTCTTTGTATGTTTTGTATATTTGTAGATATCTCATTGAGAGTTTGTTGATATCAACACTTTTTGGTCTTCTGTGGCGGCTATTGATGGATGACTTCATCCATTTTGGGTTCGCCGATGGTGCTAGTCAGCACACTCGGAATCTCGCTTCCGCAGCTTGGGTACTCTACTTCCAACTGGTCAATTGATGGTATCAAGGGGCGTATGCATTGGTCCCTCTTCAAATAATATGGTTGAGAATACTACCGTCATTAATTTACTACCCGAGGCAATTTCTTATGGAATCGACTTGTTGGTAGTTTATCTTGATTCACAATTGATAGTGTCACAATTGAACAACATTTATCGAGTAAGGGATCCATGTTTATATCGCCAGTATTTAAGGGTGAGGTTGTTGCAAATATCATTTACTTATATTAATTATTTGCACATTCCAAGATCTCATAATTGGTTAGCAGATTCTATCGCTAATCAAGCATTAGACTGACATATCAATCATTCATCACAAATCAAAAAGTCGAACTATATATATATATATATATATATATATATATATATATATATATATATATATATATATATCATAAAGCATCTCGAGTGTACATAAGTTTGTCCAAAAATATACAAAATTGGGACTCAAATGCCCATAATCATGTCTGGTATATCTAATGCCCCGGCTCAGGATGAGTGGCTAAGTAGGCAACTACTACATTGGCCACACGCCAAAAAGTGCGAACCCAGTCACGTGGCATGCCAACCACATGACGCTCCATATCCTCAGGAAGGTCCTCTACGGCATCCATCGATACTCGGTGAGTTAGTCTCACCAAGTGTCGTTGAATGGTATGTAGAAGTCGTTCTATATCAGTAGCCGCCTCTTCGGCTCCTTGGCCGCGTCGTCCATGCCGCGGGAACCCATCTGGTCATACCGACCCGATATCTGGAACATGATCATCATATTAGTCATTTGAATCCCATAAAAAATATTTTTCAAAATTTATTATTTTATTTGAAAAATACAAAAAAAATCATAAAATCAAAAATACTTACCAATGTCGCCCTATGCTGCGGTCGATGGTAATGCTAGATCAGGATCTCCTCGGAAATCCAACCCAGCATAAGGGTAGTCATCTATGGCAATGATCTGTTGATCCCACTAGGTGAAGAAGTCATCGTCAAATGCAGTCTGTGGGATGTCCCCACCCCCTAGACGTTTCATCAGGTTGGCCCACCTGCCCATGCATGGATCTCGTGGGGTGTTGATGGAAACTGCTACCCTAGGGCGAGTGCTGGGACCCTCTCAAAAAAAAAAGAACATAGAATAGTCCCATATCCAAAGTTTTTGGTTTGCCCCCTCTTGATAGAAGTGAGCTGGCTCTTCATGCTAGCCAGAAGAGGAGTACACTAGTCAAATACAGTGGTGAGATAGTCAACTACCACGCTCATGGTTAGCCGTGATGCCTGGTGCGGAGAAGTTGATCCGTTCACTCAAGCTATGGTGAACAAGATTATCCTCAGCAGTAAACTCGCCACATGTGTGATGGAAATTTGACTTCCAGCCTTTTTTGGATGTCTCGGGCAATATATTTGTACGTAGTCTTCGATCGAGAGATTGCTCCGTGTCCTGCCCCAGGAATGTACTACTATCCCCTTCGGGAAAGGCCCGTGATGAAATAGATATCTTCCACTTCTATCCTGAGTGGAATCTCGTCAATCATAAAGGCATCCACCTTGATATTCCAGTAATCGATGAGCATCTCAAGCAGACGTGTGTTTTCTTTCATATTCAGAAGTTTGAAGAATTTAGGCAAACCACATCCCCGTAGGTCATCCAAAGCATTAGGATCGTTCATGACCTCATCATCCACTACGGTATGCTTTCTTTCTCGCAAAGTGACCGCCATCCTGAAGAAAAAATGATTTTCAACCGTTAGTTTTTTTGTTTAAAATGTTCGCGGCGTATATGCGAGTCCCTTTGCACACAGTCGCATATAGGGCCCACGTGTATGCGGGTTTCATATTACCAACCTGTGTATACTCCGCAGTGAAATTTTTGGCAAAAAATTCAACGGTAAAACATAAATTAAAAATTCTAAAACTAGTCACAATCAATTGCAAGACAAGTATAAGAGTTACCTGGGGATTTTGGAAGAATCTGAACGGTTGAATTTGGCATATGGGAAGTTTTCTCCTTTTGCTCCACTCCTTTGGTCTCAAACTCAAATGGTGAAAATGGTGAGTCCAAAAACTCTTTTATAGGTTTTGAAAATGCAAAATTTTTTCAAAATTTTATTTTGTTTGGCCTCATGTGACTTTTAACTTGGGAGCTTGGAATGTTGAGAATGGTTTGGTTTTCAGTATATTTTGGACGTTTTTTCGACAGTTTCGAGACAGTTCCATGACTGCTGACCTGTCATGCCAGGTATCATTTTCTCACTGGAATATAGGTTAGGGAAGCCATTTTTGCGTTGCATTATGCATACTAGCCTTCATTTGTCGATACATCTGCCATAGGGTCAATCCCATCGTGTTATGGTTCGTAAGCCATCTTCACTCGCCAATTCTTTAAATCATGACACGATGGTAGAAGCCATCTTTTACATGGGCATCATAGTTAGCACCTCACTGACATTTGTTGCCCATGCTGCTCCGATTTGAGTAGGCTTAGGAGTCCTCTGTAGTCCTGCCATGACTTATGCGATGAAGACTCATTCCTCTTTGCTTCTTCGCTTCGTTATGGCCTTATACCCTAGAGGATCCTTTGTTTTGAGTTGTACCACTGCATTGCATGTTGACTACTTGCACCTTTTGGCCTAGAGCCAGCTTCACTTGGACTCGTGTTGAAGCCAACTTTTGACCATGACGACTGCAAAATCAACCTCACATATCTTTGACCTTTGCAACTTAACACACCTTGACTCGTGGAAGGAACACACCTTTGAGTGTCATTGACCATTTTTCACCTCCCTGCATTGAGCATAGGAATGTTCCATTCCCAGGAACTAAATCATCTGTTTCGCTGACACTCATTCTTTCCACTATACCATAGCATTCTTTTATTCTTTTTCCAGCTTAACAGAAAAAGACAAAAAAATATATATTCCAAAAAAAGTGGGAATAGGACAGTATTTCCATTTATTTTTGGTAGCTAGATTCAGTCGTGCCGCCCTTGAACAAATCACTAAAAGCAAAGTCTCCTCTATTCAGGCGGGATTTAGTTTGACTTAGGTCTGCCTTAACCTTGTTATTGAGTCAGTTCTCCCCCGATTGGTTAACTCTTCCAATCATATGGAGGGTTCGTTCGTGCCTCCTACATGACAAACTTATACAGAGTCATCATATGCTACCATATAGTCACATTGAGTCGTGCTTTTGTTCAAGGGAAGTTAGCCTGAGTCGGCCTCTCTACGGTGTCTCTTGACTCATTTTTCAGTCGGCCATCCCTGGTTGTCAATATCATGTCTATCATCACATCAGTTATATTGGTCCTTTACTTGTGCCGGTTTGAGAAGGTCTCCATTGACTTCTTGCTGGCGGGTCTTGTCCTTATCGACAACGACATCTTGCTCTGAGGACAGGCCTAGAGCTGCACCCTGGCCCTATTTTCATTATTGATAGGTCACCTTGTGCTCAACATCGATCAGTATCATGGGTCTTTTACTGAGTGGTTTCCCTTGTGTTCGACATTAGCTTACATTATCACACATTGGGATTCGTGCAGTACCTTGGTTTCCATTTGACCCTATTGGTGGATACCTCGCCTATATGTCAACTTCCATTATTGGTTGGTTTAGAGGGTTTCTGTCGTGCGTTAGCCACATCTTGTGTATGCCGGAAACGTACTTCGGTCGTGTTACTACATCTTTTTCGTCCGATTCCTTCCACATTATTGGCCTACGGGTTACACTCGCACTAGATTGATGAAGGATGCCTTAATGTCTTCCTTCTAGCGGATCTTTCCCTATCAGCTCTAACTCATTGCTCTGGGGCAAAGATCTAGAGTCCATTTGGCAATACCTTGGGGTTTGCAGTCATTAGTGAAATATCCTTCGTTATCGATAGTGGGAAACCATCATTGTCTCTTGATCGATAGATTCTTATAGGTGTTCGACTCCAACTCATCTATTCACACTTGTTAGATTGTATTGGGTACCTTGACGCTCATTATCATTATTGGTGAGTAGTCTCGCGTTTGTTAAACAGTATACATCAATGACCGGTAATCAAACGATTTCTCACATGGTCGACTTCAGATCATTTATTCCCATGGTGTAGAAATGTACCACGACAGTTGGTGAAGACCTCAGGTTGTATCAGCATTCATTGGTTCACTTGACAGTTGCTCCTGTTGCTGCTAGTTGATACCATTCCACCTTATATGTTGTAGTCAATCATGGCGACATTCTATATGCTGGCACCTGAGTTTGCAGTGTAGTACCATCCTATTCCATCATGTTCAGTCGGTACCTTTTGTGATCAGTTCTCGATATCAGTGATCCGGTTCATCCTCCAGCATCATTGACATTCTTATATGTGATATTCAGACATGTACTTGTTCGATCATGATCAGATGATCCATTATGTTTTTCCAGTTCTTTATACTTGTATACTTAGTGGATCTGCTTGTACTTGATATGCGGACATGCTTTACTTTTTCTGAGCATGGGTATGCCCGCCTCAGACAGTGTTTCTTTTTTATCTCCTTTTGTGGCTTGGTAGGCTAAACTCTGGTGAAGTCCTTCTCGATTTTTGACAGATTTCCTTTCCATGTACTTGCTTAATACATTTCGGCCATCATGTACCCCTTCTGACCTCATATATTAGGGGGCATTTTTTATAGCTCCAAATCTCACTCTTGGGGTTTGTGATGCTGCACCCATGGCCTAGGGCAAGCCCTCCTTCCAGACCTGGTCCAAAATCTAAAAAACAGTGTTTTATTCCCTATATGCGACATTGCCCTGAGATAAACGCGTGTATACGTGGGTCTGTGTATACCCAACCCGCGTATATGTCTTAAAACACTTAAAAGAAATTAAATCTCCTTAATTTCGGGCAGAGATCGCAGGTTTTACCTGTTGATCACCTGTTAATGCCCGTGGCCCAATTGTTCCCAACGAATTCCCAACTAAAACACTACTTTGGGAGAAGTATAAAAAGGCTTCAATGGGAAGGCCTAAGGGAGGAGAGAAGAGAGAGAAAGGTTATTATGCTGAGATTTTCCTAACCAGGTTTGAAGATCCTTGTGCCTCCTGCACTTCCCCCATTTTTATAGGAAACCCTTGTTTCCTTGTGTGATGATGTCCATTTACTACTTGAGATATCATGGAGTAAGTCATGGAAGGAGTTTGTTAAAGGCTTGAAACTGGACGAATCCAGAGGACGGTTCCGCTTGGAGCCTGCGAAAGGACGACTCAGGTGAAATTATTCCTTTCTGTACTTTATTTGTCTATAATAAAAGAAGCACTTGCCTTTGTTCCTGATATAAATCTTCTTCATGTTTATGATATTCATGTTAGAATTCATATGTGAATGGTTGTTTAATTTCATAACTAACTACCTTTCTTTATAATATGAAGATGGTTTCTTTATAATGTTTAGTCCATATACTGTTGTACTTTCTTGAATTGATTGTTTTGCAGGTCAAAGGAGCAAAAGGAACTCCAAGAAGGGTTTGGACCCTGGAAGGACCTTCTCAAACATAGGACCTCAGGTACGCCCCTTATCGTAGAGTTTGCTTATATTAGCATTATGGCTGTATGGAATGTGTGTTTCTCTGTATAGACAACTTTCAGTCTGCTAGGGTATCAACCCAAGACCCTAGGGGAACTTTTCCCTTAACAATGACTCCTACAGAAAATGAAGAGGTTAGGAAGCAGGTGCAAGAATTTCTTGACAAAGGGCTGATCAGAGAAAGATTGAGTCCTTGTACAATGCAAACAGTGTTGAGTCCAAAGAAAGATGGAGGATGGAGAAGGTGTATAGATTTAAGAGCCATCAATAAAATCACAATCAGGTATAGATTTTCTTTACCTAGAATTGAAGATTTAATGGATTGCTTGAGTGGATCAAAGTATTTTTCAAAACTAGATCTTAAAAGTGGGTATCATCAAATAAGGATAAGAGAAGGGGATGAGTGGAAAACCACTTTTAATACAAATGAGGGATTGTATGAGTGGAGAGTAATGCCTTTTGGGTTGTCAAATGCACCAAGTACATTATTGAGACTCATGAATGAAGTTTTTAAATATTTTATTGGTAAATTTGTAATAGTATATCTGGACGATATATTAGTTTACAACAGGTCTAAGGAGGAGCACATGAGGCATTTGAATTATGTCTTACAAAGGTTACAACAAGAGAAATTATTGCTGAATTTGAAGAAGTGTTCATTCATGAAAGAAGAGCTAGTGTACTTGGGCTTTGTTATTTCTACTGAAGGGCTGAAGATGGATCTAGAGAAGATCAAGCCCATCATGGAGTGCCCTTCACCTAAAAGTGTCTTTGAGGTAAAGACGTTTTCATGGTCTTGCTAGCTTTTATAGAAAATTCATTAAGAATTTTAGTAAGATCAATGCATATATTATTGAGACCATAAAGAAAGACAAACAACCATTTAGATGGACTGCTGAAGCAGAAAAGAATTTTCAGTTGTTAAAGAAGAAAATCACTGAAAAGCCTATTTTGGTTCTACCTGATTTTAGTAAGCCTTTCCAAGTGAAGTGTGATGCCAACGGAGAAGCAATTGGAGGTGTTTTAAGCCAGGAAGATAGACCTATAGCCTACTTTAGTGAAAAGCTAAATGATTCCAAAAAGAAGTATTCTTCTTATGATAAGGAGTTATATGCAGTTGTGCAGTCATTGAAGAAATGGAGGCATTATCTAATGTCAAAGGAATTCATACTTTATTGAAATAACCATGCACTACAGTATATTATGGAGTAGCCAAAGCTTAGCCAAAAACATGCCAAATGGCTAGAGTATCTTCAAGATTTCCATTTTGTTTTGAAGCATATAAATGGCCAATCAAACAAAGTTATAGATGCCTTAAGTAGGAGGAATGTATTATTTCAAGAGAGTCAAATCCAAGTGATGGGTTTTGGTTTTCTTAAAGAATTGTATGAAATAGATCCAGATTTTAAAGAGGCATTTGAAGCTTGTAAAAATCCTATTTTGATTGATAGGAGTAGACGGTTGGATTATTTCTTACAAGATGGACTGTTGTCTAAGAAAAATCAACTGTGCATACCAAACTGCTCAATGAGGGAGAATTTAATCAAAGAAAACCTAGTGGAGGACTTGCCGGACATTTTGGCATAGAGAAGACTTTTCAACAGTTGAACAGATTTTATTTCTAGCCAAAAATGAGATCTGATGTGGAAAGTATGTGAGAACTTGTAAAGTCTGTCAATATGCAAAGGGAAGGAGCCAAAACATAGGTTTGTATATCCCATTACCAATTCCAGATAGGCCTTGGGATATGGTAAGTATGGATTTCGTTTTGGGCTTACCAAAGACTCAAAGAGGTAATGATTCAATTTTTGTTGTAGTGGACAGATTTTCAAAAATGGCACATTTTATTCCATGTTATAAGACTAGTGATGCTTCTCACATTGCTAATTTGTTTTTTAAATAGGTTGTAAGATTGCATGGGTTGCCTAAGAGTATTGCCTCAGACAGGGATTCCAAATTTGTTGGACATTTCTGGAAGATATTATGGAAGAAATTGGGAACTAAATTAAGTTTCAATTCTGCCTATCATCCACAAACTGATGGACAGACTGAATTTGTGAACAGGAGTTTGGGCAATCTTTTAAGGAGCCTTACTGCAGAACATCTAAAGAAATGGGATCAAGTGTTGGCACAAGATGAATATGCATATAATGACTCACCTAACAGGAGTACAGGACAGATTCCATTCCATATTATTTATGGAATGCATCCAAGAGGAGTATCTGAGTTAAGAAACTTGGTAAAAGATGAGATGAGAATTGCAGAGGGTGAAGAGTTTGCTTTAGAAATGCAAGCAATACATGAACAAGTGAAACAGTAGCTACGGGATAGTAAATTCAAGTACAAAACTAGAGCAGACATGAAAAGAAGAGAGGTGAACTTTGAAGTTGGAGATCTAGTTTTAGAACATCTCAAAAAGGAGAGGTTTCCAAAGAGGGAGTATAACAAGTTGAAGTTCAAAAAAATTGGACCGTGCAGAGTGTTGAGGAAATTTTCTGCAAATGCCTATGAGATTGAGTTACCCCCTGATGTTGGAATATCACCAATTTTTAATGTTGCAGACCTATACAAGTATGAAGGTGAAATTGCAAATGATACAACACAAGATCAAGAGACCCAAGAGATTGACTAGGTAAAACAGTTACCCACAGCAAAGGAATTGCAGCCAGAAAGAATTCTGGACAAGAAGGTGTTTAAGAAAACAAGGGGATGAGAATAATTCCAGTATTTGGTAAAATGGAAGGATCAGTCAACCACTAAAACTACTTGGGTTATAGAAGACATGTTACAAAAACTGGGCAGTTCTGTAGATGAACTCATGGACAGGAGCCCATGAAGAATTTTGTCCTCAGGAGTCTGATGCAGGAGCATGTGACTTGGAGGTAAAATCTTCAAACTTATTCCAAAAATCCAAAAAAATCTACAGGAAAAGGAGTGGGATCCTCTAGCCAACAATTTCCATGCTTTTCTAGTTTAAGATAAGGATAGAAATAAGAATAAAATTATGTTGTAATAATCACTTATGGATAAGTTGTAATAAGCTTTATGCATAATTGCTTTAAATCGTTCTATGTAAAAGGCATGCTTTTGTATGGGATAAGGACCGAGAGGGCTTATCTATTATTTATAAAATGAAATAACGAGACACTCTGGAGGAGTCAAGCCTGGAGGCATTATCATTGGCAAAAACTCTTTCTGTGCATCTAATTGATGTTTCTCTATTAAACTGTTATTTTTCTGCGTATATCGGTTCCAGTTCTGTTATTTCCTGTGTTTCATTAATGGTGATTCAACCTTTGTTTCCCAATAAACACTTAGGTTGATGGCTTTTTGGGGTGTTTTCCTTTCATATTGGCATGCCTGTTTTCTTACATGCATTGTTAAGCTCTATAGTAGAAACTTTGTTTTACATAGAGAAGTCATGAAAATACTTAGTCAGAACAGAGTTCCAGACTTGAATTTTATTGTATAGGAATTATACCCTCATCGGGTCCATAACCTTTGTTACATAATTGAGTGAGAGCAAGACAGAACTCAACTGTTGGAATGCCGAAATCTGATAGTGCGACACTACCGGAGCCAAAATATTATAGGGAGGCTTTGATAGCATATCAGGTCCACGATTTTTATCGTATCGTAGAACCCCAAGTGGAGTGGAAGGGACCTTTGGAGCTGCCAAAGTCCGAAACTTTGACAACCCAAACCCGAAACACTATAGAAAAGAATGAAAAGGTTGTCGGTTCCACGATTGTTATCACATCACCAGATCAGAACGGGAGGTGCAAGCCTTTAGACTATTAGAGTCATCGATCGCAATCTCCGATAATCCTATGTGTTATTGCATCGAGGGAAGAATCTTGGAAGGGATGATTATAGACCGTTGATAGTGTTAATTGCGTTAAACGCATTGTTTGAATTTAAAGTGCCGATAGTGTATTTCCGTTCCTTTGGAATGAAAGCCCTGTGCCAATGTATATTGCACTTTAAATGCATTATCACTTATTTTAAAGCAATGATAGTCTGTATTTATAATTCCTATGGGATTATAGTCCCAATAGAGGAAAATAGGCCTTTGATATAATTTGTGCCTGATAAGAGGGTTGGGGTGATGAGAGGAAAAAATCATGAAACAGTGAGTCTAACATTAGATGATTGATACACCTCTTGAAGAAAAAAGAGGAATTCAGCTAGAAATTAAAGAAATTATATCAGGCTTCGGTCGTTTGTCCATATCGCCTGCACCCAGGCCACCAAAATGTTACATATTGAAATAGAAATAGATGCTCTCATTAGAAATTGAATCGAATTGAAATAGAATTGAGATGTACACTAAAATCAATGTGTTAAAATTTTAAATGTACATTAAAGCCAATGCATCTAAAATTGACATCAACATGTTATAAATTGAAATGAAAATATAAGATCACATTGGAATAGAGATAGAAATTGAGCTTGATGTGGACAGTAAAACAAACAATTATGTATGTCTATATTTAATATATTATCAGTCGAATCTTTATGTATCAATTTCTAATATGTAAAAGAGTTTAGAAATTTTAAAGTGAGGTTTTATTTGAAATTAACAATAAAATTGTGGGAAATAGAAACTTATAGCCACAAATAATTTGATGCACCGGGACTTGAAATAAAAATAAAAATTGACATTGAAAAATCAATAATAATAGAAATTAAAATTGAAATAGACTTAGACATTTAATTAAAAATTAAAATTAAAATTGAAATTGAATATAAATTGATATGTAGAAAATTAAATTGAAAATGAAATAGAAAGTGAAATTTTAATTGAAAAACTGGAGAATGAATTCAGGACAAATTGAAGAGAAATTGAAATTGGATTTTTCACTAAAATGAGTTATGTGAAGAGAGAGTTAACAAGTAGTCAAAGAGGACACATGTCAAAAGTGTTAGTTGAAACTAGGTCGCTATGGTGATCTCGTACGTCGGAACCATTGAACAAATCTGATAATTGACATGTAGAGTTTTTCCACTTATTAACTCAATGATTTAAATAAATTATGATCATGTATGTACTGAGTAATTTGTATGTCTAGATGTATTTATTCCAATTTTCAATGTCTAAATAGAGATAAAAATAAAATAAGAAACAAAAATAATATTTGAAATTTGAAATTGAACTTTACATGTACATGGAGACAATGTCTTATAAATTGACATGTACAATAAAATCAATGCATTAGAATTCGAATAGAACTAAAATAGAATGAGAAATATGATGTGCACTAAAGTTAATGTATTATAAATTGACATTGTACAATAAAATCAGTGCATCTAAAATTGACATTTACATTGAAACCAAAATGTTAGACATTGAAATATAAATAGAAGCTCACATTATAAATCGAATAGAATTCAACTATACACTAAAATCAAGGTGTTAAAAATTTACATGTACATTAACACCAATGCATCTAAAATTTACATCAACATGTTACAAATTGAAATGAAAATAGAAGCTCACATTCAAATAGAGATAGAAATTGAGTTTTATGTGTATACTGAAAAAACTATTATGTATATGTATTTTGAATAGAATATCAAATGACATGTTTTTCTATCAATTTATAAAATGTAAGAGTCTGGAAATATTAAGGTGAAGTTGCATTTGAAATGAACACTAAAATCATGGCGTAAAGAAATTGATAGAAACAAATAATTCAATCCACTAGGACTTGAAATAAAAATGGAAATTGACATTGACAAATCAATAGTCATAGAAATAAAAATTGAAATATACGCTGACATTTAAAAAAAATAAAAAAAATCATTGAATATAAATTGATCTGTACAAAATTAAATTTAAAATGAAATAGAAAGTGGAATTTGAATTAAAATCGAAATAGAAAGAAACTAGAGTAGGAATTAATATTTTCATTGAAGAGAAACAAAAATTGGTTTTTTTACTAAAATGAGTTATGTGAATAGAAAGTTAATAACTAGTTAAAGATCTCACATGTAAAAAGTGTTCATTTAAACTAGGTAGTTATGGTGATCATGTACTTCGGAACCATAGAACAAATCCCACAGTTGACATGTAGAGTTTTTCCACTTATTAACTCAATCAATTAATAACTTAAGAACATCTATGTAGTGATTAATTTTTATGTCTAGATGTCTCTATTTCAGTTTATAATGTGTAAATGGAAATAGAACTAAAATAATAAATAAAAATAAAAATTGAAATTTGAAATTCAAATTGATGTTGAATAGAATAAAAAGATAAATTGACATGTACATGGAGACAATGTCTTAGAAATTTAAATGTACACTAAAATCGATGCGTTATAATTAAAATAAAACATAAATAAAATGACAAACCAGAATGTCTACTAAAGTCAATATATTAGAAATTTACAGTGTATATTAAAATAAGTGCATCTAAAATTGACATGTACATCGAAATCAACATATCAGACATTGAAACAAAAATAGAAGCTCACATGAGAAACTGAAAAGAATTCAAATAGAATTGAGATATACACCAAAATCAATGTGCTAAAAATTACATGTGCATTAAAACCAATGCAACTAAAATTGATACCAACATCGTAGAAATTGAAATGAAAATAGAATCTAACATTGAAATAGAGATAGAAATTGAGATTGATGTGTACACTGAAACAAAAAATTATGAATATTTATATTGAATAGAATGTCATGAGACATGTTTTTGTATAAATTTCTCACATGTAAAAGAGTACGGAAATATTAATGTGAAGTTGTATTTCAAATGAGCACTAAAATCATGATATATAGAAATTGATAGTCACAAATAATTCGATGCACTATGACTTGCAATAAAAATAAAAATTGACATTGAACAACTAAAATAGACATTAACATTTAAATAAAACTTAAAATTAAAATTTCCATTAAATATAAATTGATTCGTACAAAATTAAATTAAAAATGAAATAAAAAGTCGAATCTTAATTCGAATCGAAATAGAAAGAAATTGGAATAGTAATTGAGGTTGACATTGAAGACAAATTGAAATTGATTTTTTCATTGAAGCGAGTTATATGAAAAAAGAGTTAACAAGTAGTCAAACAACACACATGTCAAAAGATTTCATTGAAACTAGGTCATTATGGCGATCTCTTACCTTAGAAACATTGAACAAATCCCATGGTTCACATGTAGAGTTTTTCAACTTATTAACTCAACAAATTAAATAACTTATGATCATATACATAGTGGCTATTTTTTATGTCTAGATGTCTCTATTTCAATTTCTGATGTTTAAATGAAGTTACAAATAAAATAAGAAATAAAAATAAAATTTGAAAATTGAAAATTGAAATTGATATTGACATTGAATAGATTATAAATATAAATTGACATGTACACGGAGGAAATGTCTTAGAAATTGATGTGTACAGTAAAATCAATACGCTAGAAATTGGATATAACTAAAATAGAATGAGAAATTGGGATGTCCACAAAATTCAATGTATTAGAAATTGACATTGTACATTAAAATCAGTGCATCTAAAATTGACATGTACATCGAAATCAACATGTGAGACATTGAAATATAAATAGAAGCTAACATTAAAAATTGAATAGAATTAAAATAGAATTGATATGTACACTAAAATAAATGTGTTAAAAATTTACATGTGAAATTAAAACTCATGTATCTAATATTCTCATCAACATTAGAAATTGAAATGAAAATAAAAGCTCACATTGAAATAGAGATGGAAATGGAACTTGATGTGTATAGTGAAACAAAAAATTCTGTATATGTATATTGAATAGAATATCATGTGACATGTTTTTGTATCAATTTCTAATATGTAAAAGAGTCTAGAAATATTAAGGTGAAGTTTCATTTTAAATAAACACTAAAATCATGGAATATAGACACTGATAGCCACAAATAATTTGATGCACCAGGACTTGAAATAAAAATAGACATTGACATTGAAATATTGAGATTGGAATTGACATTTAATTAAAAATTAAAATTAAAATTGGCATTGAATATAAATTTATATGTACAAAAGGAAATTTAAAATGAAATAGAGAGTGGAATTTGAATTGAAATTGAAAAAGAAAGAAACTAGAATAGGAATTGAAGTTGAAATTAAAGAGAAATTGAAATTGATTTTTTTAATGAAATGAGTTATGTGAACCCGGATGCGGGTGTTCGCACGACAGAGGATGCTAGGCCACATGGCCAGCAGGTGACGACACGAATCTACACGAGGGAGGACACTCGGAACACCGCCGAAGACATAAATTCTGAGGCCTCTGTTCAGAACCTTCAATGAATCTTAAGGTGGATTGTATTGGTGGCAGAGCGCATTTATGGCGCCCAGGTATCAAGAGAATGTTGATAGAATTAAGCTGGATGTTGGTATGGGGTATAACCATTCTCAGAGAGGAAGGCACGCTGCGTAGACGGGCCTGGGCAAACTCTTCCTTCTGGCAGACGCTGCGGCGGTCGAATTCCCTGTTGATAAAGGCAGGGGCATCACTGTATTATTTTCAGGTGTTGAGGAGAGAGGCCCTGCCTTTGAAGCACTGTTTTACACAGTCAGCTCCAATGCCATCATGGCCAGGCCAAGAGAAAGAATGCCGTGCAGACGCGGCATTGGTCGAGGGGGCTCCTCACGCCTTCCAGCAACGGATTCCCATCACCATTGCTGCTGCTGCTATTGTCACAGAAGGGCCGGGGCTCCCCACTTGCAGGCTACACAGTTCATGGACACGGGTAGCCCCAATGCAGGACCACCCTCGCTTCCAGCGTTTGGCACTGCAGTGTTTACTCTTGGAAACATCAACGCACACATTTCAGTCCTATTTATTAAGGAAAACGAGAAGGATGAAGACGGGTCGAGCAGCAGAGAATCGCCCTCCGATGTCCAACCACAAAAGGCTAAGGAAAGGGCTCCTGAGAAGGCTCCCACCCAACTTCAGACGCAGGAGGCGTCGTCATCCAAGGCAGGGGAAGAACGGGAAGGCCTCCCTGAAGAATATGGATGGGTCCCGATCATTGAGGAGGAGCCTGAAGAGTAGCAGTCAGTGGAACGCTCCGTCGACCATCTTTTTGTTCAGGTATTTTGTCTCGGTCGCTATTTGTGCATGGGATAAATCACATGTTTATGTCTGGGTCTTTTAGTTCTTATGCAGGTCTTTATGTGCTTTGGTTTCAGTTAGTAGGTCTTTTAAGGGCGATAGCACAAGTCCTTGGTCGCCCCTCCGAGGGTAGTTTTTTGTGTCAAAGCCCTTGCGAGGGTAATGTTGGTTTAAGAATAAAAACTCTGATGAATTTTGAGGCGGCTTGGACTCATTTCCTTGGAAGGGCCAGCTGCCAACCCATAGTGCCACTGTCGGCCATGGGAAACCAGTTTTTCTATCTGTAATGTTCTTATGTACATAATTAAATAGATTAGCATAGTTTTACTGAGAAAAAATAAATGAGTTATGTGAAGAGAAAGTTAACAAGTAGTCAAAGAGCATGCATGTCAAAAGTGTTGAATGAAACTAGTTCGTTATGGTGATCTCTTACCTTAGAACATTTGAAAAAATCCCACAGTTGACATGTAGAATGTTTCCACTAATTAACTCAATCAATTAAATAACTTATGATCATCTATGTAGTGAGTAATTTATATGTATAGATGTCTCTATTTCAATTTCTAATGTGTAAATGAAGATGTAAATAGAAAAAGAAATAGAAATAAAAATAGAAATTCGAAATTGAAATTGACATTGAATAGAATATCAATATAAATTGACATGTACATCGAGTAAATGTATTATAAATTGACATGTACACTAAAATCAATAAGTTATAATTTGAATAGAACTAAAATATAATGATAAATTGAGATGTCCACTAAAATCAATGTATAATAAATTTACATTGTAGATTAAAATCAACGCATCTAAAATTGACATGTACATCGAAATCAACAAGTTAGACATTGAAATAGAAATAGAAGCTCACATTAGAAATTGAATAGAATTGAAATAGAATTGAGTTGTACCCTAAAATTAAATAAAAAATTATGTATATGTATAATGAATAGAATATCACATAACATGTTTCTATATCAATTTCTAATATGTTAAAGTGTCAAGAAATATTAAGTTGAAGCTGCACATGAAATGAACACTAAAATCATGGCGTATATAAAATGATAGTCACAAATAATTCGATGCACAAAGACTTGAAATAGAAATAGAAATTGTCATTGAAAAATAAATAGTCATAGAAATTTAAATTTAAATAAACGTTGACATTTAATTAAAATTTTAAATTTAAATTGTCATTGAATATAAATTGATATAAACAAAATTAAATTGAAAATGAAATAGAAAATGGAATTTTAATTGAAATCAAAATAGAAATTGAAGTTAATAAGGAAGAGAAATTGAAATTGGTTTTCTTACTGAAATAAATTATGTGAAGAGAGAGTTTACAAGTAGTCAAAGAACACACATGTCAAAAGTGTTTATTGAAACTAGGTCGTTATGGTGATCTTGTACCTCATAACTATTGAACAAATCCCATAGTTGACATGTAGATGTTTTCCACTTATTAACTCAATCAATTAAATAAATTATGATCATCTATGTAATGAGTAATTTGTATGTCTAAATCTCTCTATTTCAATTTTTAATGTGTAAATAGAGATACAAATAAAATAAGAAATAGAAAAAAAAATGAAATTGACATTGAATAGAATATAAATATAAATTGAAATGTACATGGAGGCAATGTCTTAGAAATTGACATGTACACTAAAACCAATGTGTTAGAATTTTAATAGAACTTATATAGGATGAAATTAGGATGTTCACTAAAGTCATTGTATTAGAAATTGACATAGTTTATCAAAATCAGTGCATCTAGAATTGACATGTACATCAAAATCAACATGATAGACATTGAAATAAAAATAGAAGCTCACATTAAATACTGAATAGAATTGAAATAGAATTGAGATGTACACTAAAATAAATGATGGGACCAGCCCGTAACTATCGATTAATGTTAATTAAACAATGATTAATATATGATTTGGGTCAACACATATGATTAGTCTTAAGAAGTTGATTAACGAGGATATTTGTCTGTTGGCATTGATTGTGGAGTTATTGCTGGTGCGCTGGCTTGTACTTGCCTCAATTTTCTCCTTCCTGCTCTTTGGTTTTGCCAAAACCCTCGTTTCACTTCACTTTGGCATTTCCTGGTTTCTCTCTATTGCAATGAGGGTTTGTGTTCTCTCGTTAGCCTACGTGCGACTATGTAGAGCTCGAATGTAACGCTCTATATGCACCTGGCTATGGGTTCCTCCACCTGGTGCTGAGATAACTCTGCCCACACTTGTCGTTTCATCACCTGGTTGCTTGGGCACTGTACTGAAGGCTTCGTTGACTTTGTGAGAGGGTTTACTTCATTCCTCTGTTGGATCTTTAACCTCCTGCATGGTTACTATGCTTTCCTCTATTCCCTTATCTTGCTCTGCTTCAATTTTTTTGGTTAGGCTTCCGGTTATTAGTTCTCTAGTTGATGTATGACTGTTTTATGTTCTGGCAGGTCTCAATCATAGTGGACTTCCTCAGCTTTGCTTGGTCCTAGAAAGGTAAGTTCACTCGTCCATGCTATAGCTAGTCTTCTTTGTTTTTCTTCGACACTAATGGCAGTCGCTCCTTTGTCTGCAGGGTTTTCACTTGTGACTGTGACTCAGTTGGGGTTTCATTCCTCCAACACCATAACTCTTCAGGTAAGCCGACTCTTCTTGCTTTGCTTGTCAACTTTCACTTCCAGGTTTCTCTTGGCATACATTTAACTAACATGGTTCTGTTGGTTCTCTGTGGCAGGTTGGGGTTTGCTCCAGGCTTAGTCTCCGAAACAGTTACAACCCAATGACTCCAGTAGGGTCATTCTCTACTGTTGTTACTTAATTTGTAATCATCTTTTCTCTGTCATGACACTGGAAAAGTCCCGGTGTTCCTCTATTTATTTTTCCTTTGTTGTTGAGTGACCTTCGGCTCTGGTTGTTTGTAATTTCGCCTACATTTCAGGCTTTGGTTGTTTGTAATTTATTCTGCTTACTCTCTGGTGACCGACTAGGGTTCAACCCTAGCTCTAGGGTTTGTTTTGTCTTACCTCCTCTGTTATTATCTAGCACTTTGAAGTGCTCTTTATGTATGCTAGCATTATATTTATGAAGGAGGAATTAACAAGAAAATTTCGTGGAAATGGGTTACCTCTGTTATGTTTGCGTTCTACAGTAGTTGTATCCTTGTTCCGTTGAGAACTGGCTCGTAGCTGTTGTCTGCTTTCGTATATTTGGGAACTGTGGTTGTTGCTGGAACTCCGTGTTAGGAACACTCTGTTATGGCTTCATTGTTTGAACTCAGGAACTATATCTCTGTTTACTAGGAAAGATAAATGGAAACGCGCAGTGCTATTTAATTGACACATACAGTAATTAGAGGGAAGAAATAAATATCATAGACAAACTGTTTGTAGATGGATTCAGATACTAAGGTGTTTGAAAATTATTTTCTCTTTTTTTTTTTATTCCTCTTCTCGTGCATTGAACCCCCTCAAAATGTATTACATTGGTCTTTGTATTGTTATCAGACAGTTACCCGAACTTTTCATAGTTATTCTTCAGTTTCTTTTATAGTTACATAATTGATAACTATTCCGGGCTTTCTTATGCTATAAGGTTTACAATAATTTTTTTTAAATGAAAAGACAGATGTAAGATAAATTAATGAAAAGAAAAAACAATGTGGTGGTAATGACCCTACCCTAACTATATTGTTCATAAACATCCCTTAACTAATAATGAAATAAAAACAAGTTCCTAGACTCTATTTTGATCAACAAATGTAAATGAAATTAAATGATAATGAATCTGTCCTCCTGAGCTAAGACTAAACACCCAGTCATGGTACCCTCAGCTGGATGCTCCTGCATCAGGCTCTACTTGGAATAGGAAATGGTGTGTAGAGTCCCGTATTCTGACTGTGTCCTTTCGCCAACTGACACACTTTACATCTGGTCACAAATATCTGCACATCCCTTCACATTCTTGGCCAATAATAAAAATGGCTGAGCTAATCTAATGTTTTTTCTATGCCAAAATGCCTAGCTAGACCTCCATTGTGCTTCTCCTGAATGATATTCTCTCTCATCAAACAATCGAGAATGCATAACTGTCCCCCTTTAAACAATAGCTTCTCCTGTAAATTATAGTCCAACCATGGACTATTTTTTCTCAGCAAAGGATTCTGACAAGCTTCATAAGCCTCTTTGAAATCCGTGTCAGTCTGATACAATTATTTCAAATTCTCAAAGCCCAGCACTTGTATCGTACTCTCCTGCAAGAGCAAGGCTCTTCTGCTCAACGCATCTGCCACCTTGTTGGCCTGCCCACTAATGTGTTTCAACACAAAAGTGAAACTCTATAGATATTCAACCCACTTAGCATGCTTTTGATTCAGCTTATGATGTTGCATCACATATTACAGTGCAGAATTATAAGAAAATAAAACAAACTCACTCCCTAGCCGATAGTGTCTCCAATGCTTCAGTTCTTAGATGATAGCATAGAATTCTTTGTCATAACATGAATACTTCTACCTGCTCTCATTCAACTTCTCACTGAAAAATGAAACAGGTTTGTCTTCTTCGCTTAGTACAACTCCAATGGCCATACCACTTGCATCAAAGCGAACCTAAAAAAGCTTGTTAAAATCTGGAAATCTCAGGATTGGTCTTTCTGTAATCTTCTTCTTCAACAGCTGAAATCGTTTCTCTCTTGCCTCAGTCCAAAGAAAAGGCTAACTTTCCTTCTTTATAGTATCCAACATAGGTGCGCAGATTTCACTGAAATTCATTATAAATTTGTGATAAAAACTTGCTAGCCCATGAGAACTACGTACCTCAAACAGACTTTTTGGGGATAGCCATTTAATAACTTCTACAATCTTATTTGGGTCCATCTTCAACTCATTTTTTGCAATCACAAAACCCAGATAAACCAGTTCTCTTTGAAGAAAAGTACATTTTTTAAGATTTATCAGCAGCTTATTCTGCTGCAATTTCTCCATCACACTTCAAACATGTCGAAAGTGTTCCTCCTTAGTCTTGCTAAAAATTAATATATCATCAAGATACACTATTACAAACTTTCCAATGAACTCTTTCAGCATTTCGTTCATCAGTCGCATAAAGGTACTAGGTGCATTACTTAATCTGAATGGCATTACTAGCCACTCATACAACCCTTCATTGGTCTTGAAGGTTGTCTTCCACTCATCCCCTTCCTTGATTCGAATCTGATGATAACCACTCTTCAGATCAATCTTCAAGAAGTATGCTACCCCACTCAGGCAGTCCATCATATCGTCCATCCATGGCAATGGAAATTTGTACTTGATGGTAATCTTATTGATGGCCCTCGAATCCGTGCACATTCACCATTCTCCTCCTTTCTTAGGAGCGAGAACTGTTGGAACTACACAGGGGCTCAAACTCTCCCTTATCAGCCCTTTATCCAGCAATTCCTGCACCTGTTTTCTGATTTCCTCATTATCTTTGGGGCTCATCCGGTATGCTGCCTTGTTCAGTAGACTTTCTCCAGGTATAAAGTCAATGTGATGACTTATACTTCTCTTAGGAGGCAATTTATCTGGTAAATCGTCCACTACAATATCGCTAAATTCCTGCAGCATTTTCTAAATTTCTGCAAGTAAATAAAACATTTCTGTGTGCAACAACACTGTTTTTTCCCTTCTCACCACAGCATAGTTCACTTCACTATCTTCAATCTGCTTCAAAAACTGTTTTCCACCCATTAGTAACACTTTCGTCCCGCTTGTTTCTGTTGTCTCCTCCTCCTTGATGGGCACAAGTGTGTGCTTAATCCCATATTTTACAAATTTGTAACAGTTTGTCTTCCCATCATGCGCTACCTTCTGGTCGTACTACCATGGCTTTCCTAACAGTATATGACATACGTCCATTGGCATAATATTACAAACAACCTTATCATTATACCTGCCAATAGGGAACTCAACTTCACATTGTTCGTCCACCAACAGCTAATGGCCTTTCTGCAGCCACGATACCTTGTAAGGAGTGGGATGCTTCAGCCGCTTCAAACCCAACTTCTCTACCATCTCTGTGGCAACCAGATTATCCGTGCTCCCATTGTCGATAATCAACTTGTAGCATTTTTTGTGCGACTTACAAACTGTCCGGAATAATTCCTTCCTTTGAGTTTGTTCAACTGTCTCCTTGGCTGGTTTCAACAACACTTTATTAAGAACTAAGGCTTCCCCTGTTTCCGGCACCTTTTTTGCTTCCTGGGGTGGTGCCTCTACTTCCTCTGGCTATGTAACATACGCTCCCCTTTGACCAACTTGTTCCACTTCAGGATAATCAAAAGATATGTGCCCCCACTTGCGGCACCTGTAGCACTGATAGGCAGCTCCTCTACCTTGGCCATTTCCTCTTTCTCTCTGATATGGCCTTCCACCTATCATGTTGTCTCATTTTTTTTGTTGTCCCTGAAGTTTTGGAACTACTACCCTCTTCACTATTATTCGCAGTTTGTCCTCTGCCATAGTACTGTCCTCTTCCTCTACCGGTTCCACTTCCTCTCCTAGAATTTTGTTTTCAGGTGATATTCTCCTATGCCTTCATGGCACTCTGGTAGGCTTCCTCTATATTTTTTGGGGAAAGAATGCTTATCTCATCTAATATTTCCAATCTCAAACCATTTACATACCTTGTTGTTTTTTCTAGGGTGTCCTCCATGTAACCAGCTCTTAAATTTACCAGGTAGAATTCTTCAGTATATTCTCTCACTGTCATCCCTTTTTGCCTCAGATTCTGCACTTGCCGATGCAGTGCAATCTGGTAATCTTTGGGAAAAGATCTGCCCTTCAACTTGGCCACCATTCTTGGCCATTTCTTTATTGGCAACTTGTTCATCCTTCTTCTTTCCACTTGGACACTGTCCCACCACAGGGCTGCATGTCCTTTCAACTTTGTTGCAGCGAACTTAACTCTCCGATCTTCACTGACCTCTTCACATTTGAAATATTTGTCCAATTTGTTGATCCATTCCAACAGAACTTCTGTGGACAAGTTGCTATAGTAATTTTGAATTTCTAGCTTAGGCTTGTTGCTAGCCAATAGAACCGACCTCAATAATCTAATTTTCAGCCCTTCTTCATTTGATCCATCTATTGCAACTATGGCTTCTTCTTCGCTCTCATCTCCTACCTACGGATCCCTTCTTCTTCCTGCTTCAACTGCCTCCAAACGGGCAATAAGGATCCTGATTTCCTCCCGCAATCCTTCCTCTGCTACTCTCCGAGCACCTCTTCCACAACCTTGTCTTCCAACTTCCATTTCTCAGGAAAACTCCAAATCCTGCTCTGATACCACAATATGATGGGACTAGCCCGTTAACTATGGATTAATGTTAATTAAACAATGATTAATATATGATTTGGGTCAACACATATGATTAGTCTTAAGTAGTTGATTAACAAAGATATTTGTCTGTTGGCATTGATTGTGGAGTTATTGCTGGTACGCTGGCTTTTGTACTCGCCTCGATTTTCCCCTTCCCGCTCTTTGGTTTTTCCAAAACGCTCATTTCACTTCACTTTGGCATTTCCCGGTTTCTCTCTGTCGCAATGAGGGTTTGTGTGCTCTCATCGGCCTACTTGCAACTGTGTAGAGCTCAACTATAACTCTCTATATGCACTTGGCTATGGGTTCCTCCACCTGGTGTCAAGGTAACTCCACCCACACTTGTCGTTTCGTCACCTGGTTGCCTGGGAACTGTACTGAAGGCTTCATCGATTTCGTGAGAGGGTTTACCTCATTCCTCTGTTGGCTTTTTAACCTCCTACATGGTTATTATGCTTTCCTCTATTCCCTTATCTTGCTTTGCTTCAATTTTTCTGGTTAGGCTTCCGGTTATTGGTTCTCTGGTTGATGTATGACTGTTTTATGTTCTGGCAGGTCTCAGTCACAATGTACTTCCTCGGCTTCGCTTGGTCCTGGCAAGGTAAGTTCACTCGTCCATGCTATAGCTTGTCTTCTTCTTTTTTCTTCGACACTAATGGCATTCGCTTCTTTGTCTGCAAGGTTTTCACTTGTGACTGTGACTCAGTTGGGGTTTCGTTCCTCCAACACCATAACTCTTCAGGTAAGCCAACTCTTCTTGAATTGCTTGTCAACTTTCACTTCCAAGTTGCTCTTGCCATACATTTAACTGACATGGTTTTGCTGGTTCTCTATGGCAGGTTGGGGTTTGCTCCAGGCATGGTCTCAGAAACGGTTACAACCCAATGACTCCAGTGGGGTTGCTCTCTGTTGCTGTTACTTAATTTGTAATGGTATTTTCTCTGTCACGACACTAGAAAAGTCCTGGTGTTCCTCTATTTATTTGTCCTTTGCTGTTGAGTGACCTTTGGCTCTGGTTGTTTGTAATTTCGCCTACGTTTCGGGCTCTAGTTGTTTGTAATTTATTTCGCTTACTCTCTGGTGACCGACTAGGGTTCAACCCTAGCTTCGGGGTTTGTTTTTGTCTTACCTTCTCTGTTATTATCTAGCACTTTGAACTACTCTTTATGTATGCCAGCATTATATTTATGAAGGAGGAATTAACAAGAAAATTTCGTGGAAATGGGTTACCTGTGTTATGTTTGCATTCTACAGTAGTTGTATCCTCATTTCGTTGAGAACTGGCTCGTAGCTATTGTTTGCTTTCGTATATTTGGGCATTGTGCCTGTCGTCGGAACTCCATGTTAGTAACACTCTGTTATGGCTTCATTGTTTGAACTTGGGAACTATATCTTTGTTTATTAGGAAAAATAAATGGAAACGCGCAGTGCTATTGAATTGACACATACAGTAATTAGAGGGAAGAAATAAATATCATAGACAGACTGTTTGCAGATGGATTCAGATACTCAGGTGTTTGAAAATTATTTTCTCTTTTTTTTTGTATTCCTCTTCTCGTGCATTGAACCCCCTCAAAATGTATTACATTGGTCTTTGTATTGTTATCAGACAGTTACCTGAACTGTTCACAGTTATTCTTCAGTTGCTTTTATAGTTACATAATTGATAACTATTTCGGGCTTTCTTGTGTTGTAAGGTTTACAATATTTTTTTTTTAAATGAAAAGACAGTTGTAAGATAAATTAATGAAAAGACAAAACAATGTGGTGGTAATGACCCTAACCTAACTATATTGTTCCTAAACATCCCTTAACTAATAATGAAATAAAAACAAGTTCCTAGACACTATTTTGATCAACAAATGTAAATGAAACTAAATGATAATGAACCTGTCCTCCTTAGCTGAGACTAAACACACAGTCATGGTACCCTCAGTTGGATGCTCCTGCATCAATAAATGTCTTAAAAATTTACATGTACATTAAAACCAAGGAATCTAAAATTGATATCAACATGTTAGAAAGTGAAATGAAAATAGAAGCTCACAACGAAATAAAGATAGAAATTGAGATTGATGTGTACACTGAAAAAAAAAATTATGTATACGTATATTGAATAGAAAATCAGGCGACATGTTTCTATATCAATTATAATATGTAAAAGAGTTTGGAAGTAATAAGGTGAAGTTGCATTTGAAATGAACAAGAAAATCATGGAATATAAAAATTGAAGCTAACGTTGAAATAGAGATAGAAATTGAGATTGATGTGTACACTCAAACAAACAATTATAAATATGTATATTGAATAGAATATCAGGAGACATGTTTCTGTATCAATTTCTATTATGCAAAATATTACAGAAATATTAAGGTGAATTTGCATTTGAAATGAACACTAAAAGCATGGCATATAGAAATTGATAGTCACAAATAATTAGATGCACCGAGACTTGAAATAAAAATGTAAATTGACATTCAAAAATCAATAGTCATAGAAATTAAAATTGAAATAGACATTGACATTTAATTAAAAGTTAAAATTAAATTTTTTATTGAATATAAATTGATATGTACAAAATTATATTAAGAATGATATAGAAAATGGAATTCGAATTGGAACCGAAATAGAAAGAAACAGGAGTTGGAATTGTGGTTGATAATGAAGAGAAATTGAAATTGGTATTTTTACTAAAATGTGTTATTTGAAGGGAGAGTTAACAAGTAGTTAAAGAGCACACATGTTGAAAGTGTTCATTGAAACTAGGTTGTTATGGTGATCTTGTACTTTGGAACCATTGAAAAAATTGCACAGTTGAGATATAGAGATTTTCCACTTATTAATTCAATCAATTAAATAAATTTTGATAATATATGCCGTGAGGAATTTATATGTCTAAATCTCTCTATTTCAATTTCTAATTTGTAAATGTAGATAGAAATAAAATAAGAAATAGAAATAAACACTGAAATTGACATTGAATATAATATAAACATAAATCGACATGTACAATAAAATCTATGTGTTAGATTTTGAATAGAATAAGAAATTAGGATTTCCACTAAATTCAATGTATTATAAATAAACTTGATTGACATTGAAATAGAAATAGAAGATCACATTAAAAATTAAATAGAACTGAAATATAATTGAAGTGTACTCTAAAATCAATGTGTTAAAAATTTACATGAACATTAAAACCAATAAATCTAAAATTAACATCAGCATGTTAGAAACTGAAATGAAAATAGAAGCTCACAATGAAATAGAGATAGAAATTGAGTTTGATGTGTGCACACAAAAAAACAATTATGTATATGTTTATTGAGAAGAATATCAGATGACATGTTTCTGTATCAATCTCTCTAATATGTATAAAATACTAGAAATATTAAGGTGAATTTGCATTTGAAATGAACACTAAAATTATGGTGTATAGAAATTGATAATCACAAATAATTCGATGCAGCAAGACATGAAATAAAAATGGAAATTGACATTGAAAAATCAATAGTCATAGAAGTTAAAATTGAAATAGACGTTAACGTTTAGTTAACAGTTAAAACTAAAATTGTTATTGAATGTAAATTTATATGTAAAAAAATAAATTTAAAATAAAATAGAAAGTGGAATTTGCATTGAAATCTAAATAGAACGACGCTCGAGTAGGAATTGAGGTTGAAATTAAAGAGAAACTGAAATTGTTTCTTTACTGAAATGAGTTATGTGAAGAGACAATTAATAATTAATCAAAGAGCACACATGTCGAAAGTTTTCATTGAAACTAGGTCGTTATGGTGATATTGTACCTCAGAACCATTGCACAAATCGCACAATGGACATATGGATTTTTTCCACTTATTAACTTAACCAATTAAATAATTGAAGATCATTTTGGTAGTGATTAATTTACATGTCTAGATGTCTCTATTTGAAATCATAATCTGTAAATGTAGATAGAAATAAAATAAGATATGAAATAATGAAATTTGAAATTGAAATTGACGTTGAACAAAATGAAAATATAAATTAACATGTACATGGAGACAATGTTTTAGAAATAAACATGTACTCTAAAATCAATGCATTAGAATTTGAATAGAACTGAAATAGAATGAGAAACCGATATGTTTACTAACATCAATGTATTAGAAATTGGCATTGTACATTAAAATCAGTGCATGTAAAATTGACATGTACATTGAAATCAACATGTTAGACATTGAAATAAAAATAGTAGCTCACATCTGAAATTGACTAGCATTCAAATAGAATTGTGATGTACAATAAAATCAACATGTTAAAATTTTACATGTACATTAAAACCAATGCATCTAAAATTGACATCAACATGTCAAAAATTGAAATGAAAATAGAAACTAACATTCAAATAGAGTTGGAAATTGAGATTGACGTGTACACTGGAACAAACAATTATGAATATGTATATTGAATAGAATATAATGAGACATGTTTCTGTATCAATTTGTAATATGTAAAAGAGTATGTAACAATTAAGGTGAAGTTGCATTTCAAATTAACACTAAAATCATGGCATATAGAAATAGATAGTCACAAATTATTCGATGCACCGGGACTTAAAATAAAAATAGAAATTGACATTGAAAAATTGAAATAGACGTTGACATTTCATTAAAATTCAAAATTAAAATTGGCATTGAATATAAACTAATTTGTACAAAATTAAATTGAAAATGAAATAGAAAGTGGAATCTGAATTGAAATCAAAATAGAAAGAAACTGGAATAGGAATTAAGGTTGACATTGAAGAAAAATTGAAATTGATTTTTTTTTACTAAAATGAGTTATATGAAGAAAGGGTTAAAAAGTAGTCAAAGAGCATAGATGCCAAAAGTGTTCATTCAAATTAGCTAGTTATAGTGATCTCATACCTCAGAACCATTGAAAAAATCCCATAGTTGACATGTGGAGTTTTTCCACATATTAACTTAATCAATTAAATAACTTATTATAATCTATGTAGTGAGTAATTTCTATGTCTATATGTCCCTATTTCAATTTTGATATGTAAATGGTGATAAAAAAAAAAATTAAGAAAAAAAAAAAAAAAATGTAAATTTAAAATTTAAATTTACATTAAATAAATTGTTAATATAGATTGACATGTACATGGAGGAAATGTCTTAGAAATTACGTGTATACTAAAATCAATGCATTAGAATTTTGATAGAACTAAAATAGAATGAGAAATTGGGATGTAAAATAATATCCATGTATTAAAAATTTACATTGTACATTAAAATGAGTGTATCTAAAATTGACACATACATCGGAATCAACATGTTAAACATTGAAATAGAAATAGAAGCTCATATTAAAAATTGAATAGAATTGAGATATTCATTAAAATCAATGTGTTAAAAATTGACATGTACATTAAAACCAATGCATCTAAAATTGCTATCAACATGTTAGAAATACAAATGCAAATAGAAGTTCACATTGAAATATAGACGGAAATTGAACTTGATGTGTACACTAAAAAAAATAATTACATATATGTATATTGAATAGAATATCATGTGAAATGTTTCTATATAAATTTATAATATGTAAAAGAGTATGGAAATATTAAGGTGAATTTGCATTTGAAATGAACACTAAAATCATGGCATAAAGAAATTGACAGTCACAAATAATTGAATGCACCAGGACTCGAAATAAAAATAGAGATTGACATTGAAAAATTAAAATATACATTGAGATTTAATTAAAAATTAAATTAAAACCAATGCATCTAAAATTGACATCAAAATGTTAGAAATTGAAATGAAAATAGAAGCTCACATTGAAATAGAGATGGAAATCAAACTTGATATGTACACTGAAACAAACAAATATATATATATATATATATATATATATATATATATATATATATATATATATATATATATATATATATATATATATATATATATATATATATATATATATTGAATAGAATATCAGGTGACATGTTTCTGTATCAATTTCTAATATGAAAAAGAGAGAGGAAATATTAAGGTGAAGTTGAATTTCAAATGAACATTAAAATCATGGCATATAGAAATTGATAGTCACAAATAATTCAATGCATTTGGCCTTGAAATAAAAATAGAGATTGATATTGAAAAATTGGAATAGATGTTGACATTTAATTAAAAATTAAAATAAAAACTGGCATTGAATATAAATTTATGTGTATAAAATAAAATTAAAAATGAAATAAAAGTGGAATTTGAATTGAAACTAAAAAAGAAAGAAATTGGAATAGGAATTCAGGTTGACAATGACAAGAAATTGAAATTTACTTTTTCAATGAAATGAGTTATGTGAAGAGAGAGTTAACAAGTAGTCAAAGAGCACACATGTTGAAAGTGTTCAATGAAACTAGGTTGTTATGGTGATCTCATACCTCATAACATTTTAACAAATCCCATAGTTGACATCTAGACTTTTTCCAATGAAACTAGGTTGTTATGGTGATCTCATACCTCATAACCTTTTAACAAATCCCATAGTTGACATGTAGACTTTTTCCACTTATTAACTCGATCAATTAAAAAATTTATGATCATCTATGCAATGAGTAATTTGTATGTTTGGATGTCTCTATTTCAATTTCTAATGTGTAAATGGAGATAGAAATAATAAAAATAAATAAATAGAAATTTGAAATAGATATTGACATTGAATAGAATATAAATATAAATTGACATGTACATGGAGGCAATGCCTTAGAAATTGATATGTACGATAAAAAAAATGTGTTATAATTTGAATAGAACTAAAATAAAATGAGAAATTCGGATGACCACTAAAGCTAATGTATTGGAAATTAACATTGTACATTCAAATCAATGTATCTAAACTTAACATGTACATCGAATTCAACATGTTAGACATTGAAATAGAAATAGAAGCTCACATTAGAAATTGAATAGAATTGAGATGTACACTAGAATCAAGGTTTTAAAATTTTACATGTACATTAAAATCAATGTATCTAAAAGTGACATCAACATGTTTGAAATTGAAATGAAAATAAAAGCTCACATTGAAATAGAGATATAAATTGAGTTTAATGTGTGCACTGAAACAAGCAATTATGTATATGTATGTTGAGCAAATTTATCAGACGACATGCCTTTCTATCAATTTCTAATATGTAAAGGAGATTGAGAATATTGTTAGGTCCTTATAATAGTAGTGTATTCCCTTATTATTATTGTCATTGTAGCCCCTTATTGTTATTGTTGTTCCCATGTTGTCCCCAAACTTTTATTATTGTGCCCCATAGAACCCCACTATTGTCATTGTTGTGCGCTTATAGTATTATTGTTATGTCCGCTCTAATTATATTGTGACCCCTCAGACTCCTATATATAGAAATGAGGCCTTGTCATTTGTATCATTCAATAATTGTTCATTTGTGTAATGTAAAGGAGGTTTCCCCCTCGAAATGCTACTTTTGAAGTCATTGATATATATTTTTATTCTATTTTGTGAGCTAGTTGCATAATAATTGGTATGAGAACTTTGGATTTTAAGGTTTCACTGCTTCAAATAGGACATCATGTCATTTTCACTATAACTTTATTTATACAAAGTTTCAGAAGATGATATTAAAATCCATTTGATCTGAAATCATGATGAACCTCGTGACCAAATTTCACATCTTGTCTCGCTATATTTTCAGAGATGCGAACTGAGGAAGTTAGGGTTTTTGTAGGCTCCCGAATTCGATCTCAAACAGGTCACCTTGGGAAAATCATCATAAAATTTTCGCTAAGCATCAAATTCAAATTTCGTAGACAATGAAAGAAAGAATATGGAATTTAGTTTGTTGGGTATCATTTTCAGAGCCGAAGGGTGAAACAATGACATGTGGAACATCATACAAGTTCGCTCTACTGAACTAGTCTATAATTAGGGCATCGTGGGAGATTGGTCAAAATGTGTCCTTGGATAATCCAATCGCAATTTGACTTGTGGTATTGGAAAGCGAACTCAGAGGGATATCACAGGCTGAAACTTCAAAACTTGGAGATTCAAAAGTATAGAGTTATAGGCATTTCAAGATCGAGCTCAGATAAAGCAGAAAAACAAAACAATGTGTGTTCTTTTTTTTAAATTTTCATAAGTTTTGTTTGAGAAATTAGTTTTAAATGATTCAAATGGAATTATGAAACATAATTATCATTCATTGATGATGTAAAGAAATAAAATGGAAACACCTAATAAGTAACCTGAAATCTCTAGTATGACACATGAAGAAGAGGAAGAAATACAACATGATATATCAAAATTAGGAGACCAAGTGCAAAAAATTTCGCTCTCACAAAAATTAACTGAAGCCAAGATGGATGGTTTAAAGAATGACATGGAAGCTAAGATGGATGGTATATAATAAAGGCTTAAAGGCAACATGGAATATTTGAAGATAGATTTGACAAAGTTGTTATAATAAATGGTTACTAATGGCAAAAGGGTAGTAAAGGAAACTCATGATGAGAACAAAAGAAATGTTAATCATGATTTCATAGACTCTAACGTTAGATTGAAGACCCACCATGTTCCAAATATCGATATGAGGAAGTTTGATGGAAAGGATCCCGTAACATGGATACTACAGATGGAGCAATATTTCGATCTCCATAATTTGAAAAACACACAAAAGGTGTGCATTACAACTTTATATTTGGAACACAATCAGTTTGTATGGTATTGATGACTTCGCTCTCATAAACAAATTTTCCCTTGGGAAATTTTTACGAAAGAACTAATAGCACATTATGAGGATACAAAAAGAAACACTTCTTTTAGCTAATTGATAAATCTAAAATAAAAGGGTTCAATAGTGGAGCATATTGAGGACTTCCAAGAATTGAATATAAGGGTAAAAGATATTCCATAGGAGCATACGATTGATGTGTTCATAGGGACTTTAAAGGATAACATCCAACATAAGGTTCGCCTTTGGGAACAGGATTCATTGGAGAAGGCATTTAGGTTGGCAAGAAAAATTGAAAGCAAAATTATGGAAATAAGGAAGCCTACCACTCACAACCATAAAGATGGAAGTTTTTTTTCTCGTAGCCTTCCACAACCTACAAGGCTAACACCACAACAATTGGAAGAAAAAAGAAAAAAAGGGCTTTGTTACAGTTGTGATAGCAAATACACTAAAGGTCATGAGTGTTCTGAGAAGAAATTATTTTACATAGATTGTGAAGAGGAGGAAGAAAAGGAACAAGAAACATAAAAAGAAGAGGATACATACCAAGAACCAACCCTAGAGAAATAATAAATGACCCCGACCATACATTGTAATGCATTGGTTGGAATTACCACTCCTCAAACTATCAAGATAGAAGGACACGTGAAGAAGAAAAAGGTAATAGTATTGATTGATTCGGGTAGTACCTATAATTTTATTCATAGTAAGATAGATGAGGAATTAAATTACTTCATATATCCAGCACTAGAGTGTCAAGTGATGGTTGCAAATGGAAGAATGATAAATTTCTCTAAGAAGTGCCATAATATCTAGCTATGCATGGGAGGATATGTGTTGAATAGTCTAATGTTTTCCATTCATGGGTGGTGTTGATGTTGTACTAGGAGTCCAATGGCTACAATATTTGGGTAAGATAGTTTTTAATTTTAAAAAACTTTTCTTGAAATTTTTTCGGAAGGAAAATAATTTGAATTAAGGGTTATTGTTGGGAAATCAGGAAAGATAATCAACTCTAATGTCATGACAAATCTTCTAAAGAAATAAAAACGAGGCATACTTGCACAATTATGTTCGCTAGAGGTTCCCACATCGAAATCATCTATTTCTCCAGATCTCCAAAATTTCTAGGACAACCATTCCAAGGTATTTGAGACTCCCAAAGGCCTCCCACCTATTCATGATCATGATCATGCTATTTGTTTGATTCTAGGAAGTGTTCCTCCAAACATCAGGCCTTACAAATATCCTTATGCCGAAAAGAGTGAAATTGAACATATGGTTGCAGAAATGCTAGACTGGTATAATTCAACCTAGTCAAAGTTCTTTCTCTGCTCTAGTAGTATTGGTCCATAAGAATGATGGATCATGGCACATATGTTTAGATTATAGGGAGCTCAACAAACTAACTATTAAAGATAAATTTCCCATTCCTGTCATTGATGAATTATTGGATGAATTGCATGAAGAAATTTACTTCACCAAGTTGGACCTTCATTCAGGATATCATCAAATCAGAATGAAGACTGAGTACATTCTGAAAACAACATTTAGAACTCATAAGGGTCATTATGAATTTTTGGTCATGCCTTTTGGCCTTACCAATGCAGCTTCTACATTTCAAGGTTTGATTAATTCTATTTTAAGACCCTTCCTTAGAAAATTTGTGTTTGTATTTTTTTATGATATACTAATCTACAACAAGTCTTGGAAGGATCATGTTCAACATGTTGACATAGTGCTCAAACTATTGGAGGAGAAAAGTTATGTGAAAAAACCTACAAATGTTTCTTTGGAGTACAAGAGGTGAAATATTTGGGTCATATTGTATCTCATGAAGGTGTTAAGGTAGACCCTAGCAAAATTAAATCCATTAAAAAATGGAAAATCCCCATATCCATAAAGAATCTACGAGGATTTCATGGGTTAACAGGGTATTATCGCAAGTTTGTTAAGAATTATGAGAGAATAGTAGCACCTCTAACAACATTATTGAAGAAAGATGCATTTTCTTGGACTCCAAAAGCAACGGAGGCCTTTGAACATATTAAAGAGGCAATGTGCCAAGCATCGATCTTAGCTACACCAGACTTCACAAAAACCTTTATTATGGAATGTGATGCCTCAAAAAATGGAATTGGTGTTGTTTTAATGCAAGAAGAAAAACCCATTGTTTTCGAAAGTCATCCAATCAAAGGAAAATATTTACACAAAGATATTTATGAGAAGGAAATGTTGGAAATACTACATGCACTTAGGAAATGGCGACCTTGCCTAATGGGAAGACACTTCAAGGTAAAAAAATATCATGTGATAGTCTTAAATACTTTTTAGAACAAAGATTATCTTTAGAAGAGTAGCAAAAATGGGTCACAAAGATGTTGGGTTATGACTTTGAAATCATTTACAAAAAAGGGAAGAAAAATGTTGTTACATATGCACTCTCAAGAAAGGATGAGGATGTGGAAGCATTTCTTTGTGCCATTTCCATTATCCAACTAGATTGGATAAATGAAGCAAGGGATGAATAGAAGACTGACGAAGAAGTGTGGGCACTCATTCAAAAGTTGCAGCAAGATCCTAGTACATCTGATATATTTAGCTGGAAAAATGATTCGTTAAGGTACAAATATCACTTATACCTTTGTAAGACTTCCCAACTCAAACAAAAGATTCTTCTGGAGTTGGACACCTCTCCCTTAGGAGGGCATTTAGGACTTTTAAAAACTTACCACATGGTTAAGAAGGAATTTTTTTGGGATGGCCTTAAATCTGATATTCAAAAGTTTATGGTGGAATGTTTGGTTTTCCAGCAAAATAAAGTTGAGACAATTAAGAACCCAGGACTATTACAACCTTTATCCATTCCAATTCAATGTTGGGAGGAGGTTTCAATTGATTTTATCACAATTTTACCCAAGTCTGAAGGAAAGAGTGTCATCATGGTGGTAGTTGATAGACTTACCAAGTATGCACAGTTTTGTGCATTATCTCATCCATTTAAAGCTAGTATAGTTTCTACTACATCTATGGAAATAATTCAAAAGCTACATGGAAACCCAAATATTATTGTAAGCGACAGAGATCCTATTTTCACTGGAATTTTTTGGACATAATTATTTTCTTGTCTGAGTACTCAGTTAGCTCATAGTTCATCTTATCATCCTCAATCTGATGGGAAAACTGAGATAGTGAAAAAAAATTTGGAAGGATGTCTTCGTTTCTTTGTATCTGATAAACAGACACAATAGGTCAAATGGTTACCTTTGTTGTATAACAATTCTTTCCATACTACAGCAAAAATGACCCCATTTATGGCACTTTATGGATATCATCCACCATACATCACATCATATTTAAGAGAAAATTATAAGGTTCAAGTAGTGGAAGATCACATCGAGCATCAAAAAAAAGTTCTCCAACTCTTAAAGGATAACCTCACTATGATGCAGAATAGAATGAAACAATAGGCAGTTCAACATCGCAGCGAAAGAAGTTTTAATGTAGGTGACTGGGTATTTCTATGACTACAACCATATAAACAAATGTCCCTCAAGAAAGCTAAGAAGGATAATAAATTATCACCATAGTATTATCGTCCGTACAAGGTATTGCAAAATATTGGTACTATGGCATACAAATTAGAACTTCCTGAATCTTCTCGAGTGCACCCAGTTTTCCATGTTTCATGTTTAGAGAAGGTTATAGGTGACAAGCTCCTAGTTCAAACAATATTTCCAGAACTTGATGAGGAAGGGAAAATCATATTAGAACATGACGCAGCCGCATAATCAAGAACTCAACAAATATGAAATCAATCAATTTCACAGTATCTCATTACTTACCCATTGAATATTCCACATGGGAGGATCAAAATTTTATACAGAAGCATCCAGAACTACTCAAGCATTGAGGATAACACTCTTTTGAAGGAGATGGGCATGTTAGGTCCCTATAATACTAGTGTATTCCCTTATTATTATTGTCATTGTAGCCCCTTATTGTCATTTTTGTGCCCATGTTGTCCCATATTGTTATTATTGTGCCCCATAGAAGCCCACTATTGTTATTGTTTTGCCCTTACATTATTATTATTTTTCGGCTCAGATTATATTGTCACCCAATAGAATCCTATATATAGAAAAGAGGTCTTGTCATTTGTATCATTCAAGAATTGTTCATTTATGTAATGTAAAAGAGGTTACCCCTCGAAAAAGCTACTTTTGAAGTTGTTGATCTACCTTTTTCCTCTATTTTGTGAACTAGTTGCATAAAAATATTAAGATGAATTACCTATTGAAATGAACCAAAAAATCATGGCGGCTACAAATTGTTAGTCAGAAATAATTTGATGCACCACAATTTTAAACAAAAATAGAAATTGACATTCAAAAATTAATAGTCATGGAAATTAAAATTGAAATAGATGTTGACATTTAATTAAAAATTAAAATTAAAATTGACATTGACTATAAATTGATATGTATAAAATTAAATTGAAAATTAAATAGAAAGTGGAATCTGAATTGAAATAAAAATAGAAAGAAACTGGAGAAATAATTGAGATTGACATTGAATATAAATTGAAATTGGAATTTTTAGCTATGTAAAGGGAGAGTTAACAACTAGTCAAATATTACACCTGTCAAAAGTATTCATTGAAACTCGGTCATTGTGGTGATCTCGTACCTCAGAACCGTTCAACAAATCCCATAGTTGACATGCAGATTTGTCCACTTATTAACTCAATACATTACATTACTTATGATCATCTATGTAGTGAGTAATTTCAATGTCTAGAGGTCTCTATTTCATTTTCTAATGTGTAAATGGAGATAGAAATAAAATGAGAAATAGAAATAAAAAATGAAATTGACATTGAATAGAATATAAATATAAATTGATACGTACGTGGAGGCAGTGTCTTAGAATTGACATGTATGCTAAAATCAGCACATTAGAATTTGAATAAAACTGAAATAGAATAAGAAATTGGAATAGCACTAAAGTCAATGTATTAGAAATTAATATTGTACAATAAAATCAACGCATCTCAAATTGACATGTACATCAAAATCATCATGTTAAACATGGAAATAGAAATAGAAGCTCACATTAGAGATTGAATAGAATTGAAATAGAATTAAGATATACACTAAAATTAATGTGTTAAAAATTTACATGTACATTAAAACCAATGCATCTAAAATTTACATCAACATGTTAGAAATGGAATTTAAAATAGAAGCTTACATTGAAATAGAGATAGAAATGGAGTTTGATGTGTACACTAGAAAAAAAAAAAATTATGTATGTGTATATTAATTAGAATATCGGACGACATGTTTCTGTATCAACTTCTAATATTTAAAAGAGACTGAAAATATTAAAGTGAAGTTGCATTTGAAATAAATACTAAAATCATGGCGTATAAAAATTGATAGTCACAAATAATTCATGTACATCCATAGAAATTAAAATTGAAAGAAACTTTGACATTTAATTAAAATCTAAAATTAAAATTGGCATTGAATATAAATTGATATATACAAAATTAAATTGAAAATGAAATAGAAAGTGGAATTTGACTTGAAATCAAAATAGAAAGAAACTAGAGTAGGAATTGAGGTTAATATTCAAGAGAAATTGAAATTGGTTTTTTTAATGAAATGAGTTATGTGAAGAGAGAGTTAATAAGTAGTCAAAGAGTACACATGTCAAAAGTGTTCATTGAAACTAGGTGATCTCGTACCTCGGAACCGTTGAACAAATCCAGCAGTTGACATGTAGATTTTTTCCACTTATTATCTCAAACAATTAAAAACTTATGATCATCGATGTAATGAGTAATTTGTATGTCTATATGTCTCTATTTAAATTTCTAATGGGAAAATGGAGATATAAATAAAATAAGAAATATACATAACAATTGAAACTTTAAATTGAAATTGACAATAAATAGAATGAAAATATAAATTGACATGTAGATGGAGGTAATGTCTTAGAAGTTGAGTTGTACACTAAAATCAATGAGTTAGAATTTGAGTAGAACAAAAATAAAATGAGAAATAGTGATGCCCATTAAAGTCAATGTATTAGAAATTAAAACAGTGCATTAAAATTAGTGCATCTAAAATTGACATGTAAATCAAGCTCAACATGTTAGACACTAAAATAGAAATAGAATGTCACATTAAAAATTGAATATAATTCAAATAGAATTGAGATGTATGCTAAAATCAATCAGTTAAAGATTTACATATATATTAAAACCAACTCCTCTAAAATTGACATTAAGAGGTGATAAATTAAAATGAAAATAGAATCTCACATTCAAATAGAGATAGAAATTGAACTTGACATGTACAGTGAAACAAACATTTATGTATATGTATATTGAATAGAATATCAAGCGACATGTTTCTATCTCAATTTCTAATGTAAAAGAGTCTAGAAATATTAAGTTGAAATTTCATTTCATATGAACACTAAAATCATGGCATATAGAAATTTATGATCACGAATGATTCGATGCACCAGTACATGAAATAAAAATAGAAATTGAAATTGAAAATTTGAAACATGTGTTGGAAATTAATTAAAAAATAAAAATAAAATTTGCAGTGAATATAAATTGATATGTACAAAATTAAATTGAATATGAAATAGAAAGTGGAATTTGAATTGAAATCGAAATAGAAAGAAACTACAATAGGAATTGAAGTTGACATTAAAGATAAATTGAAATTGACATTTTTACTGAAATGACTTATCTGAAAAGAGAGTTAACAAGTAGTCAAAGAGCACACCTGTCAAAACTATTCAATGAAGCTAAGTCGTTATGGTGATCTCATACCTTGGAACCCTTGAACAAATCCCATAGTTTACATGTAGAGTTTTTACACTGATTAACTCAATCAATTAAATAACTTACGATCATCTATGCAGCAAGTAATTTTTATGTATAGATGTATGTATTTCAATTTATAATGTGTAAATGGAGATATAAATAAAATGAGAAATAAAAATTAAAGTTGAAATTTGAAATTGAAATTGACATTGAATAGATTATAAATATAAATTGACATAAACATGGAGGTAATGTGTTATGAAACCAGCTCACAAAAATATAGAAAAAATAGATCAACAAATTCAAATGAGCCTCTTCAAGGGGGCAATCTCCTTTAAATTACACAAATGAACAATTCTTGGATGATACAAATGACTAAACCTCCTTTCTATATATAGGAGTCTAAGGGGTCACAATATAATCAAAGTTGACATAACAATAATAATATAATGGCACAACAATAACAATAGTGGGCTTCTCCTTGGATGCAGGTGGTTAACGCGATGGGACGGGAGATGGAAGCCAGCCACATGCCGCTCCATGGGCATCACGTGGCCTTCCATGCGAGAGGACGGGGGACGGCACACTCCTGGTTTAAATTGAAGGGATGGGGGATAACAGATATGAATGCCCAGAGCACTGATGCAGTTATGGCGGATGGGATTTCGAGGCGGGTTGGTGACGATGGCGAGCTTATATCCAGCTGGGAGCAAGGAATTATGGTTATGCAGCACTTGGCTAGCCTCTCTGGTGTTGAAACGGCCCCCTCTCAGGCGGTGGAGTATATTACAGTGCTAGTTCTGGTTTGCAACAGTTTGGCTCATCTGGCAGTTGGCAGGGAGGCTCAAATCACCATGGTGAGACCCAGACAAAGGTTGCTGAGCCGTCGTGGTTCCTCCAGAGGCGGGGGCTCGAGCAGACCTGTGAGAAATGTAATGAGGCACTGCTGCCACTGTAATCTGGTAAGCTCCATTGGAGCCGCTCCCCTGCTCTCCGGCCATCATCTGGATGCAGAGGCTTCCAGCTCGGCCTCCTTGCCAGCCTTCGGCTCCACGATTTTCAACTTCACCAGCTCCACGGCAAATCCGAGAATTAGTGCTCATGTCTCCATTTTGTTCATCGAGAGCCCTCCGGAGGTGGATGACCCCATGGATGCTGAGGAGCAGGGGACACAGGACCACCAGAAGGATGCAGAGCAAGCTCCGACTGCTGAGATGGAGCAGGATGACAAGAGCCAGGCCATCATTGAAGATACTTCCAAGCAATCCCAGAATGCTCCAACAGCCACCGCGGGGGAAGTGGAAGTGACCTCGCCTACCCATGCTGAGCAGGATTACTACGGCTGGTACCCAATTGTGGAGGAGAAAATGGATGAGCCGAGTGAATAATCTCGCCGGCGCCCCTGCTCCACCTGGGCGCAAGCACGCTGCTGTCTCCTGGTTTGTTGTTGTGTCAGTATATGGTTTTTGTTTCAGAATATCAAAGCTGATAGGTTTTTGTGTCTCCCCTGCGCGGGATGACCTGAACAGTCCTTTTTGTGTCAATGGTGTTAGTTCTTTCTGTATCCCCTGCGCGGGCTTGTGTGTCTATGGACAGTCTTAGTTTTGTCTCAGTTTTGTCTATGTCTGGGCAAGAGCAAACGGGTCTAACCTGATGTATTTTGTACTTTGTAAATATTTAATAGAATAGTTTTGTTACCAAGAAAAAAAAAACAATAGCGGGCTTCTATGGGACACACTAATAACAATATGGGGACAATAGGGGCACAATAATAACAATAAGGGATATGATGACAATAGTAATGGGGGAATCACTAGTATTATAGGGACCTAACATGCCCCTCTCCTTCAAAAATTTGTTGTCCTCAACTTTTCAGTAGTTCTAGATGCTTTCGCATAAAATTCTCATCTTGCCATGTGGAATCTTTAGCAGGTAAGTTCTTCCACTTGATGAGATACTCTGAATTTTATTGATTTCATAGCTGTCGAGTTCTTGTTTCTGTGACTGCTTCAAGTTCGTATATTAGATTTTTCCTTCCTTGTCAAGTTCTGGAAATATTGTTTGAACTGGGATCTTGTCACCTATAACCTTCTTTAAACATGAAAGATGGAAAACTGGGTGCACTCGGGAACCTACAGGAAGCTCCAATTTGTATGCCATAGTACCAATATTTTCCAACACCTTGTATGGACCATAATACTTTGGTGATAATTTATTATCCTTCTTATCTTTCTTGAGGGACATTTGTTTATATGGTTGTAGCCGTACAAATACCCAATCACTTACATCAAAACTTCTTTCATTGTGATGTTGATATGCTTGTTGTTTCATTCTATTCTGTGCCAAAGTGAGGTTATCCTTTAAGAGTTGGAGAACTTGTTGTTGATGCTCGATGTGATATCCCACTACTTGAACCTTATAATTTTCTCTTAAATATGATGTGATGGATTGTGGATGATATCTATAAAGTGCCATAAATGGGGTCATTTTTGTTGTAGTATGGAAGGAAGTGTTATACCATCATTCAGCCAGAGGAAACCATTTCACCCATTGTGTCTGTTTATCAAAGAAAAAGCAACATAGATATCCTTCCAAACATTTGTTTAATATCTCAATTTTCCTAGCAGATTGAGGATGATAAGATGAGCTCTAAGCTAACTGAGTACCAAGACAAGAAAACAATTCTATCCAAAAATCTCCAATGAAAATGGGATCTTTGTCGCTTACAATAATCTTTGGGTTTCCATGTAGCTTTTGAATTGTTTCAATAAATCCATTAGAAACTGTATTGGCTTTAAATGGGTGAGATAATGCACAAAAGTGTGAATATTTTGTAAGTCTATCAACTACCACCATAATGACACTCTTTCCTTCAGACATGGGTAAACTTGTGATAAAATCCATTAAAACATCCTCCAAAAGTTGGCTTGGAATGGATAAAGGTTGTAATAGACCTGGAGTCTTAATTGTTTCAACTTTATTTTATTGGAAAACCAAACATTTTGCCACAAACTTTTGAATATCCAATTTAAAGCCATCCCAGAAAAATTCCTTCTTAACCATGTGGTAAGTTTTTAAAAACCCTGAGTGCCTTCCTAAGGGAGAAGTGTGCAATTCCAAAAGAATCTTTTGTTTGAGTTGGGAATTATTACCTAGGTATAAGTGATCTTTGTACCATAACGAATCATTTTTCCAGCTAAATCTATCAGATGTACTTGGATCTTATTGTAATTTTTGAATTAGTGCCCACACTTCTTCGTCATTCTTCCATACATCGCTTGATTTGTTTATCCAATATGGTTGGATAATAGAAATGGCGCAAAGGAATCATTCCACATCATCATCCTTTCTTGAGAGTGCATCTTCAACAACATTTTTCTTCCCTTTTTTGTAGATGATTTCAAGGTCATAACCCAACATCTTTGTTACCCATTTTTGCTGCTCTTTTGAAAATAATCTTTGTTCTAAAATGTATTTAAGACTATCATGATTCGTTTTTACCTTGAAGTGTCTTCCTATTAGGTAGGTTTGCCATTTCTTAAGTGTATGTAGTATTTCCAACATTCACTTCTCATAAATATCTTTCTGTAAATACTTTCCTTTGATTCGACGAATTTCAAAAGAAATTGGTCTTTCTTCTTGCATTAAAACAACACCAATTCCATTTCCTGAGGAATCACATTCCACAATAAAGTTTTTTGTGAATTCTGGTGTAGCTAAGACCGGTTCTTGGCACATTGCCTCTTTAAGATGTTCAAAGGCCTTCGTTGCTTCTGGAATCCATGAAAATGCATGTTTCTTAAATAAGGTTGATAAAGGTGTTGTTATTCTCCCATAATTATTAACAAAATTTCAATAATATCTTGTCAACCTGTTAGAGCCTAGATTTACCTCAGGCTAAAAAAGTAAGCTTCTAGGTCCACATCAAACCACGCTCAACCTCGTAGCTAGCCCTACGAGGACAAGAGAGGGCTCTCTCCGGGTCAATCTCAGCGAAAGATAATCGATGGGGCTTGAGATGACTGATTTAACAACTGATATTAGGCTAGGTATGAAGTGCAAGGATTTGTTTTGATTTTTTGAGGGTTTTGTTGGAAAAAAGGGAAAGGCAAATTTGGGTCTGGGGATGAGGCACAGTTTCTGCAGAGTTCTGATTGGGGCAAGGAAGGAAATCGTTTTGATGCTTTAAAGTGAGTGCATGGATAGATCAGACTGGTGAGGAGCTAAGGAGATCAAGAGAGTCTCAAGAATTCTCCTTAAACAGATGAAAACATGGAAATTTAAACAAATTCAAAGGCAGAGCATAACAGTTAATGGATTCTACCTTAATCACTCATTTGTTCAAATTCAGAAGAAAAGACAGGAAAATGATACACATAACACTAATGAACTTACAATTACTTAGAGAAGAACACCATCAAAACATAAAGCCACATGGATCCCAAACAGTGTTGCAAAACCTTGGTCTTTCCTTAGCCAAAAATGCAGAGATAGAATGTACAATGATATGCCAAAGCAATCCCAAGTGTCCAACCCTGAAAATGACTTAGGAATTACATGATATAGACTAGCCCAACCCATTCCCTTGCCTCTAGGGGTCGAGCTCATCATTCTAGGAGCTGTTTCAACCAATTCTAAACAAAGCACTAAAATCTAGGCAATCAAAACAACTTGCCTCTATAAGGTAGGAAACTGATTCATTCATTAAATTTTCACTTTTTAGTGAATGAATCCTATAGAACAAGTAAATAAGTGCCAAAATTACATCATTTTTATCCAATTACATCAAGATAGATCAAAAATTACATCAAAAAGCAAAACTAGTCAAACTGGCCGAATTTCTGAGCTGGAAGGTGAAAAATTGAGCAAAAATCCTCTATGCGCCACGCCAAATCCTCTATGCATTGCACCACTTTGAGGCTAAGTTTGAGGCACTTCCTGAAGTCCAAATTGAGCCCAAGATATCTCATTGGAAATCCTTGCCTGTCTACTTTCCAACCCAAGTGGAATTTTTCAATTTGGATGTCATTTGCCCCTCCAAAACTGCAATCTCCCAGGACTGCTTCCTGTGTGTCAAAATAGGGGCAGAGAGGTCATTTTGTGAGTGTTTTTGACCTCCTAAGGACTCAAAACTTGCCCAAACTTCTTGGCCATGCACCAGAAGTCATGATTTTTCATGCCAAATCCAATGATGTAAACGTTTTGCAATTTGGAGCTCCCTAGCAAAAGCACGCGCCATGTGGCGCGGCGCGTGGGGAAAAAAACCCTGTTTTTTGTGTCAAAATTTGTCAAAATGCCAAAAATGCCCCAAATTTCTTGAAATTTGGGCTGGAGTTTCTTCATTAAATGTCATGCTAGGCTAAGGAGGCTTCGGCCAATATCTGAAGATGATCAAGCTCCCTTTTCCTCTTTTGCTTCCTTATTGCCTTCTTTAGTTTTGCCTTTAAATTCCTTATTCGTGCCTTGCAGACCATGTTCCATGCCATGTAGTGGAAATCCATGTGTCTTAGCAATGCATGGTCCTTATTAGCCTTTTCCAGCAGTATCTCCAAGTGGATGTTGATTCTCTCGAGATTAGACTCCCGATCCTCATTAATCTCTTGCTCTAATGACATGAGCTCAATTCTTCTCCTTTATGCAGCTTGGCGATCCTCACGGATGTTTTGTAACTCCATGATTGCTTGCTGATCTTAAAGTTGTTTGTTCCTCTACTCCAAGTATTTCCTGGTCCACTTAGCTCTCTCCAAGTCAAGGGATTTGTTGCTCCTGGATGATATCCCTAAGCTTGGCACTTTGTGGGCCCATATCTGTATCATCATCATGAATGAGAATGAAGTCGGTCCCTTCTTCACCTAAATGCCCCTCATCCTACATTGGCGTCTTGCCGTTGTCTTGTACCTATGATGCTGATGGAGGAAGCGAGGCCCCTTCCACCCCGGGTGGAGATAACACTCGCTTCACTACTGCAAACAAATGTCTAGTGCCCCTCTGATATGTGATGATTACCAGCGCACTAGCGGTCTCATGGCAGTCATACTAATGAGAAGGCCCACCTGTCTCATGCTTGACCTCTGATAATCCCTGTGAAGCTCGGAAGAAGTCACAAGAGATGAAATCATCCCAAGTGATGCCCTGTAATCCAAGCTGATGAACCACCAAAATCTTAATAAGAGCAAAATGATAAACACTGTTAAGTTGCTGCTGAGGGGTTTTATGTTGCACAAGTGTGGTCATCCTCTCAATGTTCCGGCAAATGAAATACGGAATTTTCATCATCCGTACCCTGGTGAAATTCATGAGCAACCTGATGTGATAAGCATATATACGAGAGAACTGTCCCTCACAGCTAAAATATTTCATGATCAATTTCATTAGTGGAGCATATTCATCTTTCAGATATCGGAATGGAAACACTCTCTTGAGCTACCTCAAGAAACTGGTTTTAATGTATGGCTCATAATGTTGCCGATCAATCTTCTTCCTCTTGGTCCATGGTTCCCCAATGTTTGGTATGCCGGTTGCTAGTGAGACAGATTCTGGTGTAAGTGTGAAGGTGACACCGGCTAAGGTAGCTTGATCTCCATGTAAATGCAACACAAATAGACGAGCCAACTCATGATGACATTGAATATTAGCCACCTTTTGACAAAACTCATAGCATGATTGATGCTGGAAACAAAACATGGCAAGAGGGCAGGCCCGTAATTCAGTGAGGGTGATTGGTTCTTCTCTGATATGTCTACCTCCTCTATGAGGCCTCCGAGGTGCATGTTCCTCCATGGGGGAGTCACTTTTGGTTTCCATTTCATAATCCGATGAATGCTCAGATGCCATGACTTCTGTTTTTCAAACTGCCTTGGAGAAAAAGATGTTGGTGTAGGAAAACTGTGCTGAACTACTCTTTTAGTGATGTGTTCAAATTCTGCCACCAAGGGGAAACAAATGAAACAAAGGAATATTAGGAAGAGGGAAAGTAGTAAGGGATTAGGGACATGTATGAGGGTTTTGAGGGATTCGATGTAGGATTTGATGTATAGGGTTAGGAATTGTTGTGTAGGGTTTGAGGTGTGAGATTGGAGAATTTGGGACAGAGCATTTAGGAGAAGGGATTGATGAGCTTAGAGGGGTAGGAAATTAGGGAATGATAGAAAGAAGAGAGGAATGGGAAAGAGGAGTGACTTTGGTAGCAACACAGTGAATTGTGGAAACCACAACAATTTCTTTTGAGGCACGTTGAAGTAGGGTTTGGATTTTTGTTTCAATCATTAGCATCCATAAACCACCATCACTCAGCACAAAAATGGATGAAACATCAATATGTCGACCCTACCTGGCAAATCCGTGCAAATAAATGGAAATTTGGAGAAATTTCAAACGTTTTCGGGATTTTCACTATATGCACCGCGCCACATACCCAACACGTCCCGCGTCCCAATGCACCGCGCCCATTCAGAATTACACTGGACAACTTCTCCCAGTGCGCCGCGTTTCCTCCAACTTCACCCAAATCGCACACTAACTCAACCAATTTGCTTTGAGTGGCTTCTCTTTGGTCTTGGCATGCAAATGACATTGATCTTTATAAAAATATCTTTATAAAGACATGGATTTGATTTTTTACTCTCCAAGACCCATCTTTGTAATGTTTTGGCATTGGCACTTTTTCCATTTTAATACAACTCTGTTTTAAATTTCCTTTTTGATTTTTTGACTGAAATGATGAAATTCTTGGCAATTTTTTGCAGGGATAGCTGACATGGAATTTGGCAAAGGAGACTAGGGTTGCGCCTAAAGAATTCAATAACTGTAAAAACTTTTAAAAATTTACAAAAACGAAATGTCGACTTTTCTTCAAAACAGAGTTTTGAAGAAGAGTCATAATCCATCCATATGATGATGAAAATCTTTGAATGACAACTTCTTAAGAATCTCCCTCTGGCCTGCTGGCTTTATTTGACATTGTGAAGACAGAATTTGTGAAACCCTAGACCTAGTGACTGAAAATAACTCTTGCTGATCAAAAGACACGAAAACTTGAGCCAGCGTGGATAAGGCATGAGGGGTAATGAATGACAAGACCCTTCTGTCAGATTTATGGCATGCTTCTAGCGGAATGCAACTGAGTGAATCAAGCGAAACACCTAAAAATGAAATGCAAAAAGAGAAATGATCCCTAACGGAGGGATGTAAAGACCGACTCTAACACAACCTAAGAAATTCTCGCAGATGCTTTATGGATGGGGGATTTTGCATTCCTTAATGGCTTTAATTTTTCTAGGGTCTACCTTAACACCTTCATGATGTTGTAAATAATACTAGGGGGGGTGGTGAATTAGTATTAGTCAAATCAATAATCTATTTATTTTCATACTCAAATTCATATATGCTACTTCAGTGAAGGTAATTTTCGTGTATACGCAACTATGTTTAAGGCAACGAGTGTATATCTAGCAAACTTATGACTCAGTCAAATCATCATATGTTGATCTTTAATTAGTGCATCAGTACTTCATTAATCATATAAACACTAACCATGTGCAGTAACATTAGAACAAACCATCACACATAAGAAACACACATGAGCACTAAGATTTAAGGTGGAAACCCAATGCGGGACAAAAACCACCTGCTTTTTTCTTCTTTTAATATAAGAAAAACTTGTTTACAATCTTTTATTGGTGCAGACTCATACCAGTACACAAGCACCCATCTGCAGAAGGCTACAACCTTCTCTCATTCTCCAGCTTCTATTGGAAGGGAGCTACAACCCCCAGCTCTTATACTAGCCGATATGTTTACTAGTACGTAGGCGCCGACCTACAGAAGGCTACAACCTTCTTTCTTTCTCCAGGGACCACGTTTCATAAATTTTTAGACTAGATACTCCTGGATCACAACACCATAATATGAAGGCCACGTTTCATCCAATTTTCATATTGGACCCATCAACAACATTGAACCTTAAAATCAATCACCACTAAACATTCAGAATATTGTCATCAAAACACAGTCACCAGAATCACAGAGCAGAACCTAGAACTCTGCAACAACCCCTAGAACCAATTGTAAATTCAAATATCATATCTCATAACGTATACACTACTATGATGAACCGAAACAACGTGTATACACGCTTTTACCAAAGCCAACCAGCGTATACATCTACAAATAATTTTGTAGCTAATACAGACTTCAGTTATACCTACATCATAACATTTACAGAATAACCCATGTGTCAGTATTCAGATCTAGACTAAACATAATCAAACCAGATAATGATAATTCATTTCAAGCCTTAAGATCCCGATCCATCATTAGATCTTATCCCTCATCAACCGCTAAGGTTCATCCTTGATTCAGATCAAGCAAAGCACCATAAGTTGATAACCTGCTATTAGGTCCCTATACTACTAGTGTAACCCCTTATTGTTATTTATACAACCCCGTTATTATATTGTTTTGCCCATGTAGTCCCCATATTGTTATTACTGTGCCCCATAGAAACCCACTATTGTTATTATTGTGTCCTTACATTATTATTGTTATGTCGGCTCTGATTATATTATAACCCCTTAGACTCCTATATATAGAAAGGAGGTCTTGTCATTTGTATCATCTAAGAATTGTTCATTTTTTTAATGTAAAGGAGGTTTCCCCTTCGAAGAGGCTTATCTCTAAGGCGTTGATCTATCTTTTCTATCTTTTTTGTGAGCTGGTTTCATAACATTTGGTATCCGAGCTTTGGATTCTAGTGTTTTCGCTACTCCAAACAGGTCATGATGGAATTTTCACTATAAATTTTGTTTTAAGACGTTTCAGAAGCTAAAGGAAAACCCATTTGTGACAAAATCATGCTGAACCTTGGCTCCGAATTTTAGAGCTTGTCTCGCTATATTTTCGGAGATATGATCTGAGGAAGTTATAGTTTTTGCAAGCTCCATAATTTCATCTAAAACATGTCATCCTGGAATTTTCGCTATCACATTTTGCTACGAAGTTTCAGAAGCTAGAAAAAAAACCCATTTGAGAAGAAATCAGTCTAAACCTTGGGTCTGAATTTCAGATCTTGTCTCACTATAGTTTCAGATATATGATCTGAGGAATTTATGGTTTTTCTAGACTCCCAAATTACATCTTAAACAGGTGACCTTCGAAAAATCGTCATAACTTTCTCTCTAAGCATCAGATTAAAATTTTGTAAGAAGTTACAGAAAGAGGACAGACTGTAGTTGTTTGTGTGTAGTTTTTAGATCCAAAGGTCAAAACAGAGACACGTGGAACTTCATAAAATTTCGCTATTCTGAAACAATATATAATCAAGTCATCTTGGGAGATTGTGCATAACTCTTTCTTGGAGAATACAATTTTGATGAGACTAGTGGCATTGGAAATAAGACGCAGAGTTCTACTGTATACCGCAAGTTCAGAACTAGAAGATCTGAAATTACAGAGTTACAGTCGTTTCAATATCGAACTCCTAAAATCAAGAAAAGGCGATATGAGGAAGTTTGATGGGAAGGATCCGGTAAATTGGATACTACAGATGGAGAAATATTTTGATCTACATGGTGTACCACTGTTACAAAAGGTATGTATTGCATCTAACTATTTACAACCAAATCAATTTTTAAGGGCTTTGTTCTCGTAAACCACTTGTCTCGTGGTCAATTTTCATGCAGGAAATGATAACACATTATGAGGATACAAAGACAAACACCTTCTTTAGCCAATTGATAAATCTCAAACAAAAGTGTTCAATGGCAGAGCACATTGAGCACTTTCAAAAATTGAATATAAGGGAAAATGATATTCTAGAGAAGCAGAGGATTGATGTCTCCATATGGACTTTAAAGGATAACATTCAACATGAGGTTCGTCTTTGGGAACCTGATTCATTGGAGAAGGCATTCAGGTTGGCAAGAAAAGTGGAAAGAAAAATTATGGCAACAAGGAATTCTACCCCTCACAACTATAAACATGGAAGTGTTGTTTCTCCTAGCCTTCCACAACCTACAAGGGTGACACCACAACAATTGGAAGAAAAAAGAGCAAAATGACTTTGTTACAATTGTGATAACAAATACATTAAAGGTCATAAGTGTGCTGAGAAGAAATTATTTTACATTGATTGTGAAGAGGAGGAAGAAAAGGATCAAGAAACATCAAAAGAAGAGGATATACACTAGGAACCAACCCCAAAGAAAGAAGAAATGAATCCAACCATATCTTGTAAAGCATTGGCAAGAATTACCACTCCTCAAACTCTCAAGATAGAAGGACATATCAAGAAGAAAAAGGTTCAAGAAGTGAAAGATCACATTGAGAAAGAAGAAATGAATCCGGCCATATATTGTAATGCATTGACCAGAATTACCACTCCTCAAATTATCAAGATAGAAGGACATATCAAGAATAAAAATGTTCAAGAAGTGAAAGATCACATCGAGCATCAAGAAATGAATCTGACCATATCTTGTAATGCATTGGAAGAAATTACCACTCCTCAAACTCTCAAGGTAGAAGGACATATCAAGAAGAAAAAGATTCAAGAAGTGAAAGATCACATCGGGCATCAACAACAAGTTCTCCAACTTTTAAAGGATAACATCACTTTGGTGTAAAATCAAATGAAACAATAGGAAAATCAACATCGCAGTGAAAGAAGTTTTGATGTAGGCAATTGGGTATTTTTACAACTACATCTCAAGCAAGCTATTTATGAGTAGGAAATGTTGGAAATACTACATGCACTTAATAAATGGCGACCTTGCCTAATGGGAAGACACTTCAAGGTAAAAATGGATCATGATGGTCTTAAATACTTTTTAGAACAAAGATTATCTTTAGAAGAACTGAAAAAATGGGTCAGAAATATGTTGGGTTATGACTTTGAAATCATCTACAAAAAATGGAAGAAAAATGTTGTTGCATATGCACTCTCAAGAAAGGATGAGGATGTGGAAGCATTGTTTTGTGCTATTTCTATTATCCAACTAGATTGGATAAACAAAGCAATGAATGAATGGAAGAAGGATGAAGAAGTGTGACCACTCATTCAAAAGTTGCATAGGATCCCAGTTCAAGCAATATTGCCAGAACTTGACGAGGAAGGAAAAATCATATTGGAAGATGCAGCAGTCACAGAAACAAAAACCCAACAACTATGAAATCAATCAATTTCAGAGTATCTCATCAAATGGAAGAACTTACCTACTAAATATTCCACATGGGAGGACAAGGATTTTATACATAAGCATCAAGAACTACTCAAGCATTGAGGACAACACTTTTTTAAGGAGAGGGGCATGTTAGGTCCCTATACTACAAGTGTAACCCCTTATTGTTATTAGTACGACCCCCTTATTATATTGGTGTGCACATGTAATCCCCATATTGTTATTATTGTGCCCTTACATTATTATTTTTATGTCGACTCTGATTATATTATGACCCCTTAGACTCCTGTATATATAAAGGAGGTCTTGTCATTTGTATCATCCTAGAATTGTTCATTTGTGTAATGTAAAGGAGGTTGCCCCCTCAAAGAGGCTTATTTCTAAGGCATTCATCTATCTTTTCTATCTTTTTTATGTGTTGGTTTCATAACACCTGTGTACTAGATCTCACACTTCATCAGATATTTGATACTTGCACGCCTATCCTAATGATATTCTCCTCCTTTTATAGTTTTAGGCCTTTCTCAATACCATGGACCAAATATCTAGGGTCAATACCTCGGACTAGATACCCTGGACCAATACTATGGATCAAAATACCATGGACCAAATATTTAATTTTCCAAGCTATACGTGCTTTTCCTTCTGTAAAAGTGAGTGTGTATGTATACGCTACTTGTGGTCAGTGAACCTGTGTGTATATGCATCTTGGTCAAGGTGAACCTGCGTATACCTCTCTTTCTTCATTCTATGTGATCTGATCTATAGTTCTTTGTTGTTAACCTACTGTACTGTGATCTTTCATCTGAGTGAGTTGCCATCAAGGACAACACCTGTATCATAATGCCAACAATCTTCCCCTTTGGAATTGATTGCAACATGTTGAAGCCCCAAAAATCGGGTCTACAACAAGGGGAATACCCACTCGGTCTGGACCTTGGTTAGCAGCTCCTTTTCCGTTTGGTATAGTGGGTCCGACTGGGGATATGGGACCAGTTTCCCAATATATGTGTGTGTGTGTTGAGAATTGATATTTCTTTCCTAATGATTCCTAAGTAAAATGCTTTCTATTCTAAATCTAATCTAACAACATGCAATTGTATTCTAATAAATAGAAATATCTAATTCTAAACTAACCCGGATGTAATCTTTCCGTTATGTGATCTAAAATGATTTCAAATGACAGTTGGTAATAAAGATCATTCAACTGCTATGAGAAAAGAATTCAATAAAGATAAACCATTTCATATAAAAAGTTAGATGAAACAGTTGTGAAAAACATATCGCATAATAAGCTACTCATATACTAAGCATAAATAAATAGCTATCACCGTACAAAAGTGCCAAATGATAACTCAAGAATTTAAGCATTCATATATAAATAACTAAACATGAATATCACCATAACACATAAGCAGAAACAATTATGAGATTAAAGTACCATTTATAACTAGTTCTACTCATGAGCTCCAGTAATAATGATATATTTCTTCTTAATCCAACATCCACTAAGAGTACAGAAGTGCAATATCAATAGTAGATATTAAATGCAGATATCAATAAATCTTGTTCCATTCATTCATCAAAACCTCCTCGGAGGGTGCAAAAGTGCATGTTCTGAGGACAAGTTTTTGATAAATTTCTAGACCCTTCTCTAAATCCATGAGAAGGGTTTAAATACTACTAACTAATTCTAAAAATAATTTATTACAAAAATGTAGGATGCGGTTTAAATGACCATCCTCATTTCAGGAAAAAATAAAGCAAAATTAAAACTAAAACTGAATCTAAATCTAAAACTACTAACTAACTATTTATGTATTTGTTCCTTGAAATCACATACGTTCAACATTTGCTTGAGGAGAGTTGGCTGGCCAACTTTCGACTTTAGTCGTCCTCTGAAAATGGAATCTGTAAGAGTTGGCGCCATCTTCTTGGCAGAATTAATGACACATTTGAGAGTCATGCACTGGCTATGTCGTTTTACCAAGTACGCCCGGTAAGAATCCTAATTCAACCTGGTTAACCTTTGGATTGATTCTGCCTTTTCTTGAGCCTTCTATCTCCAGCTTGTTTGTAGATGTTGTACATTTGGTAGATATTTACATACCACTTGATGATATACCTGATAAATATCACTGGTTTTGAGTTCCATTTTTACTTTCCGTCTTTAGCACTTTTTCCTACAAATTTCCGCGCTTACAGGCGACTGAGCAATTTGAGGCTTCCCATCTCGAGGGGTTTTGCCTAGCGATGCGCGATTAGCGCTAGGCGCTAATCGTGAATCGGAAACTACCTCCGTTTCTTAATCTGGCTTCCTTGGTGCGATTTTTGCCTCTTGCGCGCTTTTTATTAGAGGATATAAAGCTTAAATTTTGTGGAAAGAACGACTTATACGTTCTTGGTTCTAAGCTTTTGAATTCTCTATACATGATATCAACGTTATTTAGTACTCATTTAACCATGTCCATATACGGGAGAATTTTGGGCCTCGCCGCTATCCTGTGCAAGAATGAACATGCTAGATCTATGATAGACGCCTCAGAAGACCCGTGTGAGCCTGCAGTAGTGGTGATCTCCATTACCTTGGGATCTTCTTCCTCAAGTAAATTATACATGCCTTCCCAAGTAGTAATACCGGCATCTTTGTTGCAGGTGGTGTCTGTGTACAAGGGAGTCATCTCTTTATCTTCAGAACTGGGAGCTTTACCCTTCTTTCCCATAATATCTTAAACTCTGCTCTATATACTTCTCAGCTCTTCGCTCCTGCAGTTTACAAATGTGGTGAGAACAATGATAAGAAAAGGTGACGGGAAAGCTTTAAATGCGGAAAACATATAAAATATATCACCTTACGTGAACTGGCTCCTTGATAAGATCAAAACCATATTTCATTAATGATTGCCAACTAACTCATTAATTAACATAAATGCGCATAACTGGGCCTTGGTTTTATGAAAAAATCTTTCTCGAACAACGAGCCATACAAATCTATGATAATATGATTTTGTGATTTGCTTTGCAATATCGTAGATCGCAGTATCGCAGATCGCAATATCGCAAATCACAGTTCTTTTACATTTGGCAAGCATCTGTCAATGTGTTTTCTGTGAAATGCGATTCGCGAGATGCGCCATCACATATCGGTGTTTTAAGGCACTTCAGCGTAGGTGATGTTTAAGGCATGTGATGCAATGAGGGTTTTTCGATGCATGATTTCGCATCGCAATTTCACATTTTTAGAATTATGCTTGTGAGAAGGTATTCATTACCCTTTTTGCGATGCGACGTGCTTTTAAGGAGTGATTTTTTTCCTACCTTATCATAAAACTTAAGTTCTTGAGATTCTTGAGGGTATTCTTCTAAGTTTATGATAGTAAGTTTTATCGAAAAAGGAAATACAAGCATTAATCGATTTTTTGAATTTTTTAATAAGGGTCCCCACTTATTTAGTATTAGTGATAAAACTAAATAAGAAGGGGGGTTGTTGCTGGCCACAACACAAGAACAACACCAAGTCACTCTCCCCCTTTGTCATCAAGGGAAAAGGGCGGACCAAGATATTATCCACTTTTGATATACATTATATTGTCCATGCTCCCCCTGAGTACATGTTGAATTATCTAATTGAGCTCCCCCTTTGTACATGTTGAGATGCACTATATCATCCATGCTCCCCCTGAGCATTTGCAGAGTCTGCAAAAATATTTTCTAAAAGAATAACATGACTCTATAACGCAACTAAGTGAGTATGACTTTTCTATCTAAAATGTCTCATACATACATCCATCTCCCAACCAAGTGGGGATATACTGAATTTGACTCATCCTCCCAACCAAGTGGGATATACCAATTTATACATGACTGAAATGTAGAAATTATTACATCATCCTTCCCATGCAAAGTGTGGATACAAATTACATCATATGACCAAAAAAGGATTACAACAGAAAGAGAAAAATTATTACATCATGGCTCTTTATATGCCCTTTACATCGAATGATATACATGACATTTATAACAGAGACCAAATATCTAAACAAGACCATGATAGTCATCAGCAACTATCATATGATCTGCACCATCAGTAGCATCAAGATCAATAGCCTATATATTTCCACCATCAAAGGAGTCACCTGAATCAAAACAACTATGTGGATTTGTACCAAGATCTTCTAAGATAATGCCAATAATGCATTAGAAGCATATGCTCCCCCTGAACCTGTGTAAACTTATGAGTACCAACACATTTCTACATATCATCAGCAAATTGTAACCATATCAAACGGAGAAGATAAGTGACTCAACCGTATCAGACTCCTTTTCCTGAGTCTGTCCCACTGCTTTTTCCTCAAAACACCATGTACGCAACTGTGCAGCTTCTAACTCGCGTATATATGTGACTTATCTTCATAATAGCTGCGTATGAAAATTGGAATAGTAAAGTTTTACACCTTCAGCTTCCCCTGGGTTTGTTATATCTGCAAACTGAGCTATGCCACATCTTTCTGACAATAATTTTGCCTTCTTCAATTCATTGGATTGTGATGATGTATGCTCCTTTTGGTTTGGTGTCTGAAATTTTCTCCTACATTCCTTTACTTTATGTCCAAACTTGTTACATGCATAACACCTTACATGTTTCATATTCCTTTTATTGTAATCAATAGCTTTGTGACCAAACATATTGCAAGCGAAAAAATATCCCTTAAAGTACTTTGAACGTGATGATATTTTTGTGTGATGGTCTTGAACCATTCTACTTCTGCATCTGGCTGCAACATGTCCAAAATTATGACATATACAACATTCAACATCATTCATCGAAGGAAATACCCGACCATCACTTCCACAGTTAGGAGTAAAAGATTTTCTTTGAAGAATTTCTTTCCTTAGTTGTTGATGGGGTTGACTTTTTATTTCCTTATTGAGCATCTCATATTTTTCATTGGATTTTCTTACCTTATCTTGTGAGCTAGATTCACCTTCATGAAAACCAAGACCAGTCTTTATAATGGGCGAACGCTGAACTTTGACGATTTCATCTAATGTTTTTTATCATTTAGCAAATCTAAGGTTTCAAGTCTTTGTCTTTTCAAGTCTTTTCTTAGACTTACTACTTCACATTCTAACACTTCATTGTGTTTGTCCCTTTTCAGTGAGTGATGTGTCACTATGTTTATGACTATATCCATTTCTACCAAACTGATTTTAAGTTGACTAATTTCCTTTAGGAAATCTTCCTTTTCTAAGCCATTAATTTTCATATGCCATGAGTAGTTTAATTTCTTGATCATCTCATCACTATTATACAAGCCATCACTATCATTATGA